>PVJX010005308.1:0-86601 GCA_004027295.1 Dolichotis patagonum
AAGCAGAAAGCAAACAATTGGAACATAACATGGCAAAATTGAGCCAGTACATATCAGTGATATTCATAAATGTAAATGGCCTCAATTCAACTATCAAAAGAAATAGGTTGACAGAATGGATCAAGAAACATGATCCCACAATATGCTGTATACAAGAAACACATCTGACCCAAAAGGAAACTCATAGATTAAAAGTCAAAGGGTGGAAAACAGTTTTCCATGCAACAGGAGCCCAGAAAAAAGCAGGGGTAACTATTCAATTTGCAGACAATGTGAACTTCAAACCTAAAATGATTAAAAGAGACAAAGAAGGTCAGTGGAAAAATTCAAGAGGAAGAACTAACAATTATAAATATATATGCACCAAACACAGGAGCACCCAACTATATAAGACAGATACTAATGGACATGAAAAACCAAATACACAAGAACACAATTATTACAGGGGACCTTAACAGCCCATTGTCACAAAGAGATAGATCAACTAGACAAAAAGTCAGCAAAAAAGTAATGGAATTGAATCATACCTGTGAGCAATTGGATATAGTAGATGTTTACAGAGTGTTCCACCCAACCACATCAGAATACGCATTCTTCTCAGCTGCACAAGGCACATTCTCCAAAATAGACCACATATTGTACCATAAAACATTCTTAAGTAAATGCAAGGGTATTGAATTTATCCCATGCATAATATCTGACCATAGCACACTGAAATTGGAAATTAATGGCAAAAGAAATTGCAAAACCTGCATGCATACATGGAAATTAAATAACAAACTTTTAAACAACCAGTGGGCTACAGATGAAATTAAAGAAGAAATAAAGCAATACCTACAATTCAATGAAAATGCAGAAACAACATATTGTAAACTGTGGGATGCAATGAAAATGGTCTTAAGAAGGGAATATATAGCAATAAATTACCATATCAAGAAAACAGAATGAACACAAATAAACACCCTAATGCTTCATCATAAGCCTCTAGAAAAAGGAGAGCAAATTAAACCCAAAGCTCATAGAAGAGAGGAAATAGTAAAGATTAGAGCAGAAATCAATGCAATTGAAACTAAAAAAAAAAAAAAAGAATTAATGAATCAAAAAGTTGTTTCTTGAGAGAATAAACAAAATTGACAAACCTCTAGCTAACCTTATAAAGAAAAAGAAAGAAAAAAACCAAATTCACACAACAAGGACTGAAAAGGGGGAAATTACTACAGATCCCATGGAAATTCAAAAGATCATGAAACCTACTTTGAAAATCTCTACTTACATAGAGTGGAAAACACAGAGGAAATGGACAGATTTCTAAAAACATATGAACTACCAAAGCTCAACCAAGAATATATAGCAATTTTGAATAACCCAATATCAGCTATTGAAATTGAAAAATGTAATAAAAAACTTACCAACAAAGAAAAGCCCAGGTCCTGATAGATTCATGGCTGAATTCTACAAGAAATTTAGAGAAGATCTGATGCCAATACTCCTTAAACTCTTCAATGAAATTGAAAAGAAAGCAATCCTCCTTAAATTATTCCTAAAGGCAAGCATTACTCTCATACCAAAATGAGAGAAAGACCCAACCAAAAAGGAGAACTATAGGCCAATCTCATTAATGAACATTGATGCAAAGATTATCAATAAAATACTAGCAAATAAAATGCAGCAAATCATCAAGAAGATTATACATCATGCCCCAGTGGGGTTCATTCTAGGAATGCAGGGATTGTTTAACATACGCAAATCAATAAATGTAATACACCACATCAACAGGGCCAAAAACAAAAACCACATGGTCATCTCAATCGATGCAGAAAAAGCTTTTGGTAAGGTCCAACAATTGTTCATGATAAAAACCCTTCAGAAACTCGGAATACACAGTGTCTACCTCAACCTTATAAAGGCCATCTATGACAAACCAACAGCCAATATTATACTAAATGGACAAAAACTGAAAGCTTTCACTTTAAAATCAGGAACAAGACAAGGATGTCCACTATCACCACTCCTATTCAATATTGTTCTGGAAACACTAGCCAGGGCAATCAGACAAGAGAAGGAAATAAAAGGGATAAAGACAGGAAAGGAAGAAGTTAAATTATCACTATTTGCAGATGACATGATACTCTACATAGAAGACCCAAAAAATTCCATTAAAAGACTATTAGAGGTAATAAACAAATTCAGAAGTGTAGCTGGATACAAAGTCAATGCTCAAAAATCAATACAATCAGTTCTTGTACACAAACAAGAACCTCACTGAGAGAGAAATTATGGAAATATCGCCCTTCACAATAACATCTAAAAAAATGAAATACTTAGGAATCAACCTAACTAAGAATGTAAAAGACCTATATACTGAAAATTATACTATGCTAAAAATGGAGATTGAAGAGGATATTAGAAAATGGAAAGATGTTCCTTGCTCTTGGCTAGGAAGAACTAACATTGTGAAAAGGTCCATACTCCCAAAACTGTTACACAGATTTAACACAATCTCAAACAAAAATACCATTGACATACCTCACAGTTCTAGAGAAACCACTCCTAAAATTCCCTTGGAAACAGAAGAAACCTAGAATAGCAAAGGCAATTCTGGACAATAAAGGCAAGGCAGGAGGCATCTCAATTCCTGACTTGAAACAGCACTACAAAGCCACAGTGATAAAATCAGCATGGTACTGGCAAAGAAATAGACCTGAGCATCAATGGAACAGATTAGAAGATGCAAGTATATGTACAAAGACACTCATCCACCTGGTATTTGATAAAGGGGCTAAACATGTTAACTGGAAGAAGGATAGTATCTTTAATAAATGGTATTGGAAAAATTGGCTCTCCACATCCAGAAGACTGAAATTAGATCCATGCCTATTACCATACACAAAACTAAAGTTTAAATGGATCAAAGACCTAAATGTTAAAACAGAAACTCTAAATCTACTGGAAGATAAGGTAGGTAGAAGTCTTAGAGACATAGGTATAGGCAGAGAATTCATGAACAAAATACAAACTGCACAGGAAACGTTTCAGAGAATCAACAACTGGGATCTCATATTATTGACAAGTTTCTGCACTTCAAAAGAAATCACCAACAGAGTGAAAAGAAAACCCACAGAATGGGAAAGAATTTTAGCTAGCAACCCCTCAGACAAAGGACTTATATCAAGAACATATAAAGAATTGAAAAACATCAACCTCCCCCAAATTCAAAGACCCTCTCCAAAAATGGGCATCTGAGGTAAACATCAGCTCTCAGAGGAAGATATACAAATGGCAAATGAATACATGAAGAAATGCTCACCATCACTGGTCATTTGAGAAATGCAAATTAAAATAACATTGAGATTTCATTTTACTCCTGAAAGAACAGCTGCCATCAAGAAACCAACTGATAACAAATGTTTGCGAGGCTGCGGGGGAAAGAGGAACACTGCTCCACTGTTGGTGGGAGTGTAGACTGGTGCAACCACTATGGAAATCAGTATGGAGAATTCTCAGAAAACCAAGACTGGAAGCTCCATTCAACCCAGCTATTCCCCTCCTGGGTATTTTCCCATAAAAACTGAAAAGTTCATATCACAGTGATATATGTGCACCCATGTTCATAGCAGCACAATTTGTAATAGGTAAATCTTGGAAACAACCAAAATGCCCATCAACCGCAGAGTGAATGAAAAAGATGTATTTTTATACAATGGAATATTACTCAGCTATGAAAAGGATGATCTTGAGGGTTTCATAGGTAAATGGAGACAACTTGAGACTATCCTCACTAATGAAATAAATTAGAATCATATTTATAAATAACACATTGTGTCTCTAGTGTAAAAAGTAATAAGAACTTAGGAGTAATAAAACCCAAAATGTGTAATTGCTGCTGTAAGAAAGAGAGGAAAAGAAAGTGCTCTAAAGGAGTGTACTTTGTATGTTTTAATTTTGTAACTTGAACAACTATTTCCTAGATGATAGAATGTAAGCAATCAAGTAATGATTTTTTAGTGTTTTTTTGTCCTATTGTTTTTTCCCCCCCTTGGAATTCTGCATTGTTGCTACCCTTTTTTCTGTTTTGTTTTGTTTTCCCTTTAAATAAATTTTTTTTAAAAAATAAAGTTTAGTCACAGGGAAAGGCCGTGGAACACCTGAATGATATTATCACAAGAGAGGGTGCAGAAGAAAATAAAGGAAAATAGTTACTGCTCTATGGGCTCTAAGTGCTGTAAGGATAGCTGTCCCAGAATGCATGCACCTTCAAAGGAAAGGCATCTGATGGGTGCTCTCTTGCCAGTGCAGATCTCTAGGCCTACGTTTCCAGAGAATTCTGTCAATGTGGGCTCTCTGGAAGGGTGGAATCACCCTGTCCACCAGGCTGGAGTCTGAAAGCTAACTGGATGGATTCAATCTGACATCTATGAGCTTGGTGATCACTAGAAGCTCTTATTTACCACAGGAAATCTGTCTGCCTTATAGGACATTAAATAGTTTTCATAACAACTTTAGAGTTCTTTTTTCTCATCTACCAACTGGGGGCTAATAATGGTACATATGTACTAGCTGGGTATGGTAAGAGGAGCCCAAGCTTGAGGGCGCCCTAGGTCACATAACAAGTTCACAAGAAATGACAATAGTAATAATATATATACTATGTCTGGTATATGAGTTTATGTACTCAGTAAACGATCACCCTTAATTTTATGTTTTCACTGTACATACTGTATTATGCAACGACAGTGCTTTTTTAGTCAGATAAACTATAACCTTGAAATCCCAAAACAGTTTTGACCTTGAAATTTCCCAGGTCTATACTGAGGGAAATGAGGTATTTTCTACTTTCGGGGCTTGTGTTTCCTGGGCAGAGAAGGAAACACTCAGTCTTTCGGGTTTTGTCTCTTTCTGTTACAAAATCCTAGGCCTAGTGATATCTCACAGTGCCTAAGCAGCCTCAGGAATCTAATGATATGGTGGCTATGGAGTGTTTTCCAACCTCAGAGCATGCATGCGTGCTCACCACAAGGCTGTGAATAGGGGTGAAGCACACAGCATTCCTGGACATGCAAAATTTCAGGGAGTCCTTGACAAGAGCAGGCATCTGTCCCTCACACTTTATCACACTCAGTGTGTGACTCTCCTAACACAACTGCGCAGGCACTGAAAAAAATATAGTAGCACCAAATACACATTCTGCAGGGAGCAGAGATACTTTAGGATGAAGAGCAGAGTGATGAATGTTGCTGGGATCAAGAGAACAGTGTGTGTTCTCCCTCGGGTCTCTCATATTACGCATCCTACATTTTTCCATTCTTTTGAGGGGAAAAAGGCACAGAATTCCTACATATGCCTTCTTTTTCTGTCTCCATTTTTTCCTAGGTTCTGGAAGCCAAAAAATATTATTTTTATTTATTAACACACAGTATATAGCATGTTTTAAAACTGAGGAATTCCTGGGTATGGCATAATTTGATAATGCAATAGTGGCATGTGATTTTAAAAAATACAGAACATTTCTAACCCTTTCAACAAATTTTATTTGTTTGGATGCAAAAGAATTGCTTTGAAACAATGCAAAATCTAGGACAGAAAATAATTTCTTGTGTGCTGTTTATGTTCTTCCTGATGTCGGAGTCTTGTGATTATTGTGTTCTGAACCTGAGGCCTTCTGGTTTAAGCACATTTATAGTTGCTTGTTTTTTCATTTGCCTTCATGCGTTCTCAATACAAACACAGTTATTCCAATTCTTATAGCGATAGTAAGCACTGCTCTTTTCAATGCTTCCAGACGTATATTTAGTGATATGTTTGTAGGTAGTAAAACAGTGTCAGCACATTTATCCATCTGTCTTTCTATGAAATTGTAGAGCAACTCAGAGAAGTTGATACAGGTGGATTCTAAGTGCAGTTCTCAACACTTCCGAAAATGGGCCATATCAAAAGCTATGTGCACGCGTGTGTGGTATTTTATTTAGAGTGGGAAATATGCACATTTCAGAATATCTTAATTCTATGTGGATTGTCCCATGGATGAGACATAATCTTGGAAGACTATTTTGGATAGAATTTTCTCTGCAAAGAAACAAACAAAAATGTAAACATTTTATTGTTAGAGAGGCCCTTGCATATGCATGTAAGTTGACTAACTGGTCAACTAAGATGTCTGTGTTCACATTTTTTTATGATGGTATAGCCTAAGGTAAACTAATTTCCCCCCTGAGAACAATGAAAACAGCCTTAAATAAACAAATATTTGCATCAGTATATAAAATACTTATGAAGAACTGCTGATGAACACAGAACTGGATGGTCCAAGATACTAGAAAGAATAAAACCAATTTTTTCCAGGGTATTTGCCAATTTTTCTAGTACAATGAAGGAACAACTGGGAGGAATCAGAGAATCTGGAGAAATATTGCAAATGTCAAGGTACTAGAGACATAAAACGTGCAGTTCGGGTTTGCCAAGCACGTAATATTTAACAATTAATAGATGAGTTTTAAATGCCATCATTTGCTTTGTCTGTAACACAAAGACAAATTTTAAGAACATGACAATATTGAGTATCAGTGACTATGTGACGTGAATAATATGCATAAGCTGCTCGGGAGAGTTTGAAGTGTTGCAGTCATTGTGCACTTCTGCTCAACATTCACAATCTACCAGCAGCAAACATGTGCATTACAATATGAGGTACACCCTTCGGTGCACCCGTAGCAAAAATGAAAACATATGCTCGCAAAAAGACACGTGTTTTAGTATGAAGCAGCACAATTTTCAATAGGGAAAAACAGAACACAATCCAAATGCTCATCATAATGGAAATGACATCACATTCTCACAATGAAATCATATGCAGTAATGAAGGTGAATGCAGTGCTTCCGTGTGCCACAGCACAGCTTCAAGTGTTATTTTGGCCAAAAGAAGCAAGACATAAGAGTCTTCCTGTTGGGTTTCTTTATATAAAGCTCAAAATAGGAAAAATGTAATTTATGCTGTTATCTTGGCGAGGGTAGTGACTATAAGTGGAAAGGGAGCTTGAGGATGCTAATAATGTTCTGATTCTTGATCAAGTTGCTAGTTAGGTGATTATTTTCTCTGTGTGAACACTTATTAAGGTACCCCATGATGATTTGTGCATACCTGTAGGCAGATTAATGCCTACGTGGTGATTAGAAAACAAGCACTTTTTGAAAAGAGATCTTTCCCTCTATGCTAATAAGTTTTATCTCCAGGAACTGAACCAATTTTCACAGTGTAGAGCAAAGGAATATCCCATCTTGACTCTGACAGGGAGAGGAAACAATCATTTCAAATACACTTACGCATTCTCCATCACAAAGACCTATTCTCCACTGGAGAAGATTTTACTAGAACTTTTCAACTTCAAGAGAGAGAATTTAGCTGATTCCAGTTCCCTCTAACCTTCCTTCCTCACTAAAGGGGTTGAGAGGTGCAGCAGATAAGTGGGATTGATAACTTGCTTGTTGTAAGAGAAACTTAGAGGATTAATAAAGCATACTTGTGGGTGTGTCCAGGTGGATCACAGAAGACTTCAGGTACTGTATCTAGTCTCTGACCCCCTCTTTTCTGCTGTTTTTCATCTGCTCTACTTTCTGGCCATAAGGAAGTGAGCAGCTTTACTCCCCTGGGCTCTTCTGCCAAGATGTTCCTGCATTGCAGCCAGCAGCTCATGGACCAAATCCACTGAAACCATGAGTCAAATAAACCATTTAGTCATTTAAATTGTGGAAGTGAGATATTTGGTCCCAAATCTGATTAATAGAAAATTGGTACCAGGGGAAGTGGGGTCATTGCTGTAACTTTACCTGACCATGTGGATCAGAAAGAAGCCTTTGGAACTGGTTTGAAAATGTTTGGAGATTTTTGCTAGAGATGCCTAGGAATGTTGAAAGTGGCACATGATGGGCCATGGTAATTGGAGCTCAGAAACTAGAATGCGGGTAGGAATGCAGACAGTAAAGGCCAGGCTTAGGTAGTTTCTGTTGGAAATAAAGACTATACACTGTGACAAAAAAATTGTCTCTATTTTTTTCATGATGTAAGAATTTATATGAAATTAAATTTAAAGATGGTTGAAAATTGATCTTGCAGTGTTCAGTCTGAAAACCTGAACCAAACCTGACTTAAGTTTAAGGTAATTTTTCTACAGACACTGAATGCCTTAGTTACCTATGTGAGTTAAAAATAGTACTAAACTTTTAGAGAAAGTAATACTGAATTTAATTAACACATTTTCTGCTAACATGCTGAATCCTCCCATCTTTGCTTAAATGTCAGTTCATCAGCGTGTCCCTTTATCACTTAAAATAGTGACATTTCTCTATGCTTCTGATGCATATACCCTGGTTTGTTTTTCTTTATAGTATTTAGCTTTGTTTTATTCATTATTGTCTTATTTGTTTATTTATTTATCTCCTTCCATTAAATATAAGTTTTATGAGAATTATTTCATTCATCACCCCTCCAAAAATTCTTACCACAGTGAAGCGCTTGATAAATACATTTTTAAAATGTACAAATATACACACATCACCATTTATGTAATGGTAGATAACGTGGATTAAATTCCTACTATATATTAATAACTGTCAAAAACAATTGTGGATCTCTTAGATTAAATTATTTAAGCTGCACAATAACTCTAGAAGTCTTACATCTCTCTTTTTTCAAAATCAGTGGGTGGAAGAACAAGAAATTCAATTATCCAATGCTCTCCTCAGATAAATTGAACTTTCCTTGATCACTTGCAATTCAGGCTAAATTAGCAACATTATAAACTATAGATGCCAGGAATGCATGCAGTCTAAAGAAGAACCAATATACACATGTCTGAAGGACTTTTATAAAAACTTATTTATACAGTTCTGTTAGAGACAGTCTCACTACATAGTCCAGGACAGCCTTGAACTTGCTGTGTGTAGCCCAGGTGGACTCATGGTCTTTCCATCTCAGACTCCTAAGTCTCCATTTTCAAACTGTATAAAACAGAAATGGGGGCTGTAAAAGTAGGGTTTTTTTTTTTTTTTGCAACAAAGCAGTCTTCTCATGTGTTTATTAATAGACTAATGGAGAGGACTATGGCTTTCCCCTTATTCCTCCCTCCTCCCCCATCTCTTTAAGTGCTGTCTTTGTTGCTTGCGAGAACAATACAGAGATCTTCTCACTTCCACACTTGGAAAAATACATAAACTCACAGAACTTCCCCAGTGCACTGTGTGAGGTGAGGTGCATAAGAGAAGTCTATCACTAATAACCTCCAGAGTTTGCAACCAGATATGAACACAGAGTCAGGTTTCTGCCTCTTATCTTGATGATGCTGCAATTAAATTGGTAACTCAGTTAGCTCCTGATGGCCAAGTCTGCAGACAGGGAGCCAAATGCAGCCACCATTCCAAGAGTTGTGCTTTGGCAGAGTCAGGCTTCACCACATGGGAATTCCATCTACTAAGGAAGACAGTTATCCAGATCAGGAAACCAGGGGTATGGAAGTTCCCACAAGTTCTCCAAAAAGCAAAAAATGGTGAAATGTAATCACTGTACTCCTGTCACAAAGCAGACATGGACAACCCATCTGCCAGTGCTTTCCAAAAGAAAACGTAATTGTAGGACCAAAGAAAAAATAAATACACAGAAAATTTACACCTTGCTTCTAATTCCTTTTTGCTTTCACTATGATACTTTAGATTTCTTTTATGTGTGGTAAGAAGGAGGAAGAGCAAAAAAACAGGGCCTCTGTCAATGCAAGACCACAGGTCCACAATCAGTATGAGCAGAGAGAGGGAAGAATTTTTACTGCAGTAAGATTTAGATCATGCTGCAATCTGTTTTGAAAGTCATAAACTCATTTTTAATTAATTGTTACTGAAAATTATAAATCCATGGGGGATTTGTCTGTCCTAGATATCACCAAGAGATAAAGAAGATAAGGTCACATAACATACATTAGAAGCAGCAGTGAAGAAAAATTAAGCTTTCCCACTTGTACCCTAGCAAGTTATAATGATATTGTTGATATTTTATAGAACGTCAATACATAAGGGGATGAACTGTTAGGAAGTGGGGAACTTAAAGTGTTCCCCATGATCTCTAAAAACACTTGAATTCTATAAACTCTGAGGCGGAAATCACAGTTTTCTAATTTGGTGCTATGGGTACAGGTTTGTCACGTCAATCCTGGAATAAAGCAAAATTTTTGACACAGACTTTACACTTCTTGTGAGTTAACCGTGTTGCGCATTTTGCAGGGGCCATATATAAAACCTGAAATATACAGGAAAGCAAACTCAGGACATAGACACAGTAAGCGTCGTAGTCACCTGTTAAGAGATCATCTTGCTCAGATTATCAGAGCTATGTATCCAAAGACCCAAAATGACAACAGAATTATCATAATCACTGATTGTTTTGCTACTCATTGTACAACGTACTTATTTAAATTTCACAGCCAACCCCTAGGTAGGTGTAGGATTCCCATTTTAAAGACAATGAATTTGAGGCAAAAAAGAGACAGTAAGGACCTTGACATTACCCAGCTAGTAGGTGGCAGGTAGGTCTTGAACCCAAGTACTCTAGAATCAGTTTATGCTTCCTCTAATGTTTATGTAAGGAAGACATCTCGAGTGACAAAACAGTACTAGTCAAAATGTTTCAAAAGTAGTGAAGATAAAATTACATGTGTCACTACCCCCATATTTCTTTAAGAATCCAGAGCTCCTAATGCCAGAGGCATCAGTTTTGAAAATTTCCTCTGTCCAAAGTTGATTATAGCATTATTATTAAATTCTCCATGTCTAACTCTTCTGGGTCTTCAAACTCAGTACAGTGGGCAGGGATTTCTTTAAAGTCAAATTTAGCTGGAGGGAAAATATGAATCATTAAAGGTGGGCTGGCCCCAAAGGCTTAGAGCTTCTGTTCTTTTATCTTTGTACTTACTTCTTGTAATGCAAATATTACAAGAGTATATATTTATGTATGCTTTTCTTTTCCAAAAAGGCTTGGAAATACATTGACTTCGTGTATTCATTATTCCTTTAGCAACACCACAGTTGAAATGAATATTAAGTGTTCAGGACAATTGCATTAACTCCTTCAGCTGCTATGAGCATAACTGCCAATAGCTCCCAGGTGAGTTTGTCTCTAGAAGTTTCCTTGGCTGAAAAAAGTAGGCTGGATCAAGATTACAACATTTCTTTGCAAGATGTTTGACATTAACAAACAGCCATATCTTTATCCCCTTAACACAAACAATTCTGAAGGATTAACCAGGTCAGAAACCTCCATAATACCAGGCAAGGTCTCTGTGCAAGGTATCATAGTTCAACGACACCCTCTGTCCTAGTTTGCCTCTCTCGTCCTGCCTTGTGCTGTCTCCCAGGAAAGACCTTTCCCCCAAAATTGCATGCAAGTCCTGGGATCTTAGAGTCTGTTTCATAGGGAATCCTGTCCGGTTAGTCAGATTTCTGTCTGTGTCATAAATTATCCGAGAGAATCAGCTCGAAAGGAGAAAAAAATTACTTTTGACACACGGTTTCAGAAATGGCAGCCCATGGCCAACTAGTTACAGTGTTATTCAGGGTTTGTAGCAAAGCGAAACCCTCATGGCAGGGCACACAGAGTGACATCAGCTGCTCATCCAGGGCAGTCGGGCAGCAGAGAAGGGGTAATGGTCCCAACACACCATTCACAGCCGCATCCCCAGTAACCCAGGTCCTCCAGGGCAGCCTCAACTCCCGGACCCTCCACACCTCAAGTAACATCATCCACGGAGGACCAAGCATTCAACACACGGGATGTAGGGAGACATTTATGACCCAAACCATCACACAGCCTAAGCGAGTTTGTAATACACTGCAAGAAAGTCCACTCAATGTGTGATTTTGAAACTAGACCCACTGCTGACCACGTGGGAGCAAAGCCTGCGTTGCTGAAAATGGGTAAGGCCCTCATAGCCACTGGGATGCATCTGTGGTGAAATTCTTAGAAACTTCACCACTGTGAACTGGGGCGAGATATTGCTGAAATGCAGTACACCTGCAGGTGCGATCTCATAAGATCTTGAGAGATTTGGGGGAGGCAATAATTATGGCAGGCTTCGATGGTTACCATTTTAGAAAAAGATAACACAATGCTGACGGTGATGAATCATTAACATAAAGCAAAGGGATGAAGCCAGAAAATCTCCTTGATACCAAGAAGGGACTCTCATTTCCTGAAGCTAAAATATAGAAAAGAATGACGATGAGGCCCAGCACTTAATTAACAAAAGAATGTGTTCATGCTAGGTAGCTCTCATATATCAAAGTCAAAGCACTGACTGAGAAAAAGTGTGGGACCCTGTGACTTGACATGGAGCCATCCGAGGGAAAAAAGTACCAAGGAATTCTTTTTTTTTTTGTAGTCCAGGCTTGTCTTGAATTTGTGGCAAGCCTCCTGGCTCAGCCTCCCATGTGCTGGAATTTTACTGGGCTACAGAAATATCTCAGTGCTCACTATTCCTGAGTATTACTGTACCCTTGCTTGGAGAGGAAAGGAAGCATAGATTCTGGGATAATGAAAGAGTAGCAGTTCAGGATGTAGCTCTATGTTCTTCACTGACTGATAGAAAAATATCTAGGATGAAATCATAACACAAAAGGCCAGGAAGGTGCAGGGCTGCTGTGTTGAGGAAGTCACTTCATGTTAAAACACTGAAGAACCAAGGCAAGATGTATGGGTCAGAATCGGGAAACATATGAGATTGGATCTTGAGTATGTAGTTATAAGAGGATGGACTGCAAAGTTGGGAAGAATCATTTATTGAGATGGGATCACTACATACAGGATCTCACGCAATGGCAAGAACCTGGGAGATGGGGGTACCACGGCGCCAATTTGGTTCTATTATGCTTGGGAAAAGTGATGGCCTACGTTAAATGAAGTGAAAGTCTAGACATTTCTAGCACAAATGATGTAAGAAGGCCTAACAAAGTTTAGCAATGCCTTGGACAGTTGAGAATCTGCCTTCATAACAAGGCATGATTCACTACCCCTTTTTAAGACTACAGCTAGTTCTTAGGCTCAGAATCCTTTGCCTGAAGGAGGCACCCAAACTATGAGAAAGGAAGCTGCTGCACCCTTGCAGGTATGTGTGCAGTCATGTCCCCAACCCTGCTCCAGAGGGGACAGCGACCGTGTGCTAAAGTAGCTGTGCACCGGAAAGATTGGAAAATGGGAGCAGTGAGACTTTCAGAGCACTATTGTAAGGAAGTGTCGTCGTTCCTTACTCCATTAGACTGATAAGACGTAAGAGAGAGCTGAGAGACATGGTGTTGACTCGAGCCCAACTTGCTGTGAAATTCACTTGGCCCAAGGAACACCTGGAAACGTTTTCCTCATGCCCAAATGTCTGATTCAGTGAACTCAATGAACTTCTTAGGAGTTGGCCAAGTCTCGACTATGGTTCTGCTTTCTGCAAAAGCTATTGTGGGTAGCAGGAAAAGCCAAGGAGAATTCTTTGAAACTCCTCCTGAGACAGTAAACCAAAAATACTATTAATTGACTCAGTGTACTAGAACATATTAAATTGCGTAGCTTAAAGGAGTGAGTTATATATTAATCAGATCTAAATACACCTTTAGGAAACAGCTTATAGAAGTGTTTCCTGTAAATACCTAGAAGATATAAGTGAGGTTGATGGTCTTCCTAATATCTCCTTTAAAATCACTAAAAGGGCACCCAGATCTGGTGTGGCCAGGGCACACATCACAGCAACCAGAAACACGGGCTACAGACAGCTCTTAGCATCAGGTCTTTCTAAGTTTTGCCTTCTTTTTGTAGATGTTACTTCAGCAAAGGTTATGATCCAGCTCCTGGCTGACCCACAGCCAGTGAATAGATGAGCTGAGGATCGAAAGGTCTGGCTCCTGTGCCTCAGATGGGGCAACCCCCAAGCTCCAGCCTGTTCTGTTTCATCTGGGTCATAATTAAATTCCTTGCTCTGGCTAGTCTTACTTTGCTGGAGCACTGCATTATAGTTCTTGGAGCACCTCCCAGCTCGTCGCCCACATGCTGATCTCCGATTTAGGATTTTTTTGTTTTTTTAGGAAAATTTACCCATGACCCATACTAACTTGTTAGAAGGATATTTTCCTTTTACCAAGCCACTAAAGATGTATATGGATTTATTTTGCCAAAGATTTTTTTCTTTCTGAGGCAGTAAACAGTACTTGTGATTTTAAATTTCAACGATTCTTTCATGACTCGAAGGTCTGGAGTTAAACTTTATTTGGCCTCCATTTCATTGTCTTCTATAAGATTGGCAGACCTGGGAGATTACAGACACAGCTGAGATCTGTCTTTCACTTTGCTGCTCAAATTTCCATAATCTGTAGTGCCTTATTGCTAAGGCAATGATATTTTTAAAAACCCTGCAACACCTCCTTTGAATGTGAAACAACTACAAATTTTTACTTTACCAAAGCCACCAATTTCTTGTATCTTTAAGCCTTTTCTCACTTGAAGAACCACAAAACCCTATCATTAACAAAAGTTAACAGTAGTTCTCGGTCTTAATTCAAATGTTATATTTCAGTTTGTTTTATTACTCACACACACACACACACACACACACACACACACACACACACACACCACATGCCCCAGAAAAATGCCTGCTGAGTTGTCTGGATTACTCTTTACCACCAATAAAATAAAGTCCCAATTCTTGCCATATCTGGTCCTTTATACTTTGTCTTTAAATTGATCTCCACCATGCTCCAGAAAAACTGGCTGATACACAATTCACCAAGATATCTTATCTTTTTTTGTCATGTTCTCATTTTTCACAATTCTCCCAACCATTAGTCAAGCCCCAGCTCTTAAGTGATCTGTGATACAGTTTTTATGACCCACAGAGGAAAAAAAAAGCCCACTGCTTGTAGGAGAAAAACCATAATCCCTAACTCAGGCTGAAATGTTCTGCATAGATGGCCTCTCTTCCTTTTCCAAGTTTCTCTGGCGCTTTGCTTTGTGACTTTCAACCCCACTGGCATTTTTCTCTTTGTAAGGCCCGAGTCTGTTCTGCGCCACTATAGCAGAGGCCTGAGGTCCGATAGTCTGTGAAGAGCGGGTCCTGACACTCCTGGGGTGGTGGGGAGGCCCAGAGCAGGGAGCAGGGGCCCAGAAGAGCCTTCTCCCTTAGTCCCCATGTGGAAGAAGCTGACAGTCAAAGACAAAGGGCAAACAGACCGCGGATGTGCCCTTCTGTATGAATCCATTACCACCCTGGGGCACAGCCAGCTACATCTGAAAGTTTCACCTGCTGACACTGTCATGTGGCCATCAGACTTAGGGGCGATAGGCACTCCAGCTGTAACAGCACCTTGTCCCTCCTGCCGAAGAGTCCCTTTCTCGTTGTCCCTTACTCCCACGACACATCTCACCTTTACCAAGACGCTGTTTCAGATTTAAGATCCCTTTTGCCTTCCTGAGGCAATGTGACCTTATTTCCCTGCATAGACGAGAAGTACTTTATTATCTGCCCCCTCAGAGCACAGTTTTGCTCATTTCTGTGACAATGTGCGATACCTTTTTTCTCACTGGTTGAGGGCCTTTCTTAACAGACCCAGTCAAATTTTATGTAGAAAGTTAGGACCACCTCTTTCGAGTATTTCCAGAAATAAAAGGTTAAACATTGGAAAGTGAGGCTCCTGAGAATCTTTGGAAATGTGGGGACAGTGAAGCCCAGGGAAAAGCAGCCATCAGGCTTGGGGACATCACAAAGTTCAGAAAGTGGTACTGGTACTGAGCCTAACCGGCCAGTCCACAGGAGCTGCCGGCAAAACTCCCAATCCTCTGGCGCCCAGCGCCCTGCCGTTTACTTCCACCTTGTGGAAAGTTCTGCCTTCTGTCCCCTTTGCCAGTCCTCTAGAATTTCTGAATCTCCTCTCGTTAGTGATCTAAATTTTCCAGTGGGAATCCTGGGCCATGTAGTTTCCGAAGGGTGCAGAGCAGATCGGGCAAATACCTTCTGGGACAGCCCAGAGCTTTCTCGGAAGCACTGCTTTTACAGTCAGAAAATCCGCCTAGATGCTGCGATCTGAAGCTCAGGTGATGTGGACATGAGGCACACATTTTTCTTTTGACATTTTTCTCTCATTTAAAAATGAAAATCAGACTCTAGCTCGGGTGCCATATGAAACAGGTGGCAGGCTGCTTTGGGCCACAGGAAGCTGTTTGCCAACCCTTGTTCTAACCACTGTGAAAAGAAAAGGGTGAATGTGGTGCTGAAGCCGGCCAGCAATCTGCTTTCTAACCAGCCAAGCCTCAGTTCTTCAGCAAGGCCGTAGCTGTAGCATTCGGGTCGGGAGAGGCAGGGAAGAGTAGGTGAGGATACCGGAGGATGTGAAGCTATCACGCCTGACACTGACTCGGGGTTTCTCTGGCTGTCCAGGCCATCTTCATCTAATAATGAAATACTGAAACATGCATTCAATTTTATAATGTTTCGCATCATAATAATCCTGTTTGGGATGGTAGTTCCATTTTTAATGTGGCTTGGTGGTTTCAGGACATTGTCAGCTGTTTTTTTTCTAGCAGAGCCAGGCAGTGAACTAAAGGGGCTTTATCTGTGGAAAGGAGTAGTTGGCACAGGGGAAACACCCCAAATGCCAGCAGTGTGATGGTACTGTGGTCGGCAATGTACTGTTGTCAGTCACACACACTTCCAGGGGCAGGCCAGCCCTGGCCCAGCCTGAACAAGCTGTGGGATCTCCTCCCACTCCACATATCTCTTGGAACAGTCAGCCTTGCAGGTTGCCTGCTGGGTGGACCGGGACTGTACATCCAAGCATGGGATTCGTGGGTTCCCTGTTTCTATGAACAGAGGAGGAGCCAGGGCGTCTTCCATGGGCTGTGCAGAGTAAGGTAACTTCTCTCTCATCTGAGAAGGAACAAGCTGGCATTTTCACACCCACATCGTAAGTGTCATAATGTCACAGGTTTGAGAATGTTTATGCGGTCTGTTTCCCTTGCTTGCTCATGGTTTTGTACTCCAGATGGTCTCACCCTGGTGACATGGGGCTGAATTAATACACTCTAACATGCTATCAAGTCCTTCAAGTTCGTTCTAGGCTAAAAAGCAGCTATTGAAAGTACCTGCCTGCATCAACGAGGTAAGGAGCTTTTACCTCCTTACAGGTAAGGAGAAGGTAAATGGTTACACTGGGGAAAAAAAAAATGTCTTTCTAAGAGAAAATAACTGTCAGTTGAACCTGTGTGGTTAGTGACCTACTTCTCATTCTGGTGCAAATTTCCTAACTCACTGGGGACAAGTGAGAAACCTGAGCCAGAAACCAGTTCACGGATAATACTTTGAAGAGCATGGCTCTGGTCTAGACCCCAACATGTCAGAGATCATACACAGCCTCCATAAAAGACAGCAAAGTCATGCTGCTGAACTTCTGGGCAAAGGTGAGGCATCATGGGTTATGTTCACTGATGAAAACTAAAAAGGACACATTTTCTAGGTCAGTAGGTTCATGTTATATGCCAGAGGCTGATGTATTTCAGTAAAGACACCAGGCATAGCTTGCCTCAGAGTAGCAGGGGTCCTCTTCCCCTGGCAGAATCCTGCACTCATCAAATGTATGAGTGACTCAATGTCCTAATGGGATTTGGACTGTGCCTTGAGACTATTTGTGTAACCAACTGCGATATATAAGATTTGGGGAGGAAGTAGATGACATGCTCAAATGGTCAGTTGAGGGGTTTTTCAATAAGGCTACTTACAGTGGTACTAGCAAGGCTAGGGGGTGCATAGAGGATGGGAAAGCACTCAGCAAACAACAAAAGCTGGAAGTTATTGTCATCCCCAGACTTGATGAATAAAGAATGAGGTGGAACCTGGAGAGCTAAAGCTATGGATGAGGTTCCACCTCTCAGGACAGTGGTAATGAAACTGGCTACTGTGCAGCAGGAATCACCCCTTGCTTCTCTTCCTGTCAGCTCACCTCTGATTGGTGCCTTGCCTTGGTCAAATGCAACTCCGATGCAGAGAGCCAGGGATCATGGTGATACAGTCACAAGAAGCCAGCCTCCCAAAGCACACAGACAGGTAGAGGAGGGCTGCATTGACTGCCTAACAGGCAGAGTGTGTCACACACTTTGGTGGCTTGTGTCTAGATGTCCCCCCAAAGCCTCATGGGGTCACAGGGCTTTTTCAAATATGGCGCAACCTAGAATGTGTGGCCTTAAGGTTTTGTGTTTAGTAAATCAGTCCATGGATTGGTTTGGCATAGTTCTGGCTGGGATTAAGGGTGTGAGTGCTGCACTTCCTCTAGGGCAGGTAGCCTGCATATAATACGTGGGACAGAGTCTTGACTTCTCCTTGCTACTTTGCTACCTGCTGAATGCCATGAGTGATTTTTCTTCTGTGATGCGCCTCTGCCATACCACACTACCAAACATTTACTGAAAGAGAAAATAGACAGAAATTGCAAAGATGTAGGCGTAGGCAGAGACTTTACAAAAAACCCCAGACTATGAGGGAAATATTACAAAGGATCAACAAATGAGATCTCATCTTACTAAAAACTTTTGCAAAGACCCAACAAAAAGGAGAACTATAGGCAAGTCTCACTAATGAACATAGATGCAAAGATTATCAATAAAATACTAACAAATAAAATGCAGCAAATCATCAAGAAGATTATACATCATGCCCAAGTGGGGTTCATTCCAGGAATGCAGGGATTGTTTAACATACACAAATCAATAAATGTAATACACCACATCAACAGGGCCAAAAACAAAAACCACATGGTCATCTCAATCGATGCAGAAAAAGCTTTTGGTAAGGTCCAACAATTGTTCATGATAAAAACCCTTCAAAAACTCGGAATACACAGTGTCTACCTCAACCTTATAAAGGCCATCTATGACAAACCAACAGCCAATATTAGACTAAATGGACAAAAACTGAAAGCTTTCACTTTAAAATCAGGAAAAAGACAAGGATGTCCACTATCACCACTCCTATTCAATATGGTTCTGGAAACACTAGCCAGGGCAATCAGACAAGAGAGAAATAAAAGGGGTAAAGATAGGAAAGGAAGAAGGTAAATTATCACTATTTGCAGATGACATGATACTCTATATAGAAGACCCAATAAATTCCATTAAAAGACTACTAGAGGTAATAAACAAATTCAGCAGTGTAGCTGGATACAAAGTCAATGCTCAAAAATCAATACAATCAATTCCTGTACACAAACAAGAACCTCACCAAGAGAGAAATTATGGAAATATCGCCCTTCACAATAACATCTAAAAAAATAAAGTACTTAGGAATCAACCTAACTAAAAATGTAAAAGACCTATATACTGAAAATCATACTATGCTAAAAAAGGAGATTGAAGAGGATATTAGAAAATGGAAAGATGTTCCATGCTCTTGGCTAGGAAGAAGCAACATTGTGAAAATGTCCATACTCCCAAAACTATTATACAGATTTAACGCAATCCCAATCAAAATACCATCAACATACCTCACAGGTCTAGAGAAAACACTCCTAAAATTCATTTGGAACCAGAAGAAGCCTAGAATAGCAAAGGCAATTCTGGGCAATAAAGGCAAGGCAGGAGGCATCTCAATTCCTGACTTGAAACTGCACTACAAAGCCACTGTGTTAAAATCAACATGGTACTGGCAAAGAAATAGACCTGAGGATCAATGGAACAGATTACAAGATACAAATATAGGTACAAAGATACTCAGCCACCTGATATTTGACAAAGGGGCTAAACATGTTCACTGGAGGAAGGATAACCTCTTTAATAAATGGTGTTGGAAAAATTGGCTCTCCACATGCAGAAGACTGAAACTAGATCCATGCCTATCACCATGCACAAAACTAAAGTCTAAGTGGATCAAAGACCTAAACATTAAAATAGAAACACTAAATCTACCTGAAGATAAGGTAGGTAGAAATCTTGGAGACATAGGTGTAGGCAGAGAATTCATGAACAAAACACAAACTGCACGGGAAACACTTCAGAGAACCAACAACTGGGATCTCATATTATTGAAAAGTTTCTTCACTTCAAAAGAAATCACCAACAGAGTGAAAAGAAAACCCACAGAATGAGAAAGAATTTTAACCAGCAACCCCTCAGACAAAGGACTTATATCAAGAACATATGAAGAACTGAAAAACATCAACCCCCCCAAATTCAAAGACCCTCTCCAAAAATGGGCATCTGAGATGAACACACAGTTCTCAGATGAAGATATACAAATGGCAAACAAATACATGAAGAAATGTTCACCATCACTGGTCATTTGAGAAATGCAAATTAAAACAACAGTGAGATATCATCTCATCCCTGAAAGAATAGCTGCCATCAAGAAATCAACTGATAGCAAATGTTGGTGAGGCTGTGGGGAAAAAAGGAACACTGCTCCACTGTTGGTGGGAGTGTAGACTGGTACAACCACTATGGGAATCAGTATGGAGAATTCTCAGAAGACTAGGATTGGAAGTTCCATTCAACCCAGCTATTCCCCTCCTGGATATTTTCCCAGAAAAACTCAAAAGATCATATCACAGTGATATATGCGCATCCATGTTCATAGCAACACAATTTGTAATAGCTAAATCTTGGAGACAACCAAGATGCCCATCAACTGCAGTGGATGAAAAAGATGTGGTATTTTTATACAATGGAATATTACTCAGCTATAAAAAAGGATGATCTTGAGGCCTTCATAGGCAAATGGGAACAACTTGAGACTATCCTCATTAGTGAAATAAATAAGAATCATATTTATAAATATCACATTGTTTCTCTAGTGTAAAAAGTAATAAGAACTGTAGGAGTAATAAAACCCAAAATGTATAATTGCTACTGTAAAAAAGAGAGGAAAAGAATGCTCTAAAAGTTGTAACTGCATGTGTGTTTAAGTGTGTAAGATAGATGTCCATATTACTGTTTTTGTTAGAAAGTTGAGCAGAACCATTAACAAGCTCATTGTTTGAATGTGTGCTTTGTATGTTTTAACTTTGTAACTTGAACAACTATTTCCAATGATGACAGTATGTAACTTATTAAGTGGCAATTTCTTAGTGTTTTTGTTTTTATTTTTGTTTTTTTTTGTTGTTGTTGTGGTTGTTCTTTTTTTTTCTTTCCCCTTCAGAATTCTGTATTGTTGCTACCCTCTTTCTGTTTTGTTTGATTTTTTTTATTTCTTCTTCACTTTAAATAAAAAATTAAAAAAAAATCTTCACAACTACAAAAAAAGAAAAAGGAAAAAAAAACTTTTGCACAACAAAAGCAATCACCAACAGAGTGAAAAGACAACCTGCCAAGTGGGAAAATGTTACAGGCAGTTGTCCCACAGACAAAGGCCTTTATCTAGAACATATGGAGAATTGAAAAAATCCGACTGCCCCAAATTCAAAGACCCAATCCAAAAATGGGCAACTAAGATGAATGTAGGATTCCCAGATGAAGAGTTATAAATGACGAATAAACACATGAAAAAAATATTCAACATCACTGGTCATTTGAGAGATGCAAATTAAGACAACACTGAGATTTCATCTCACCCCAGAAAGAATGGCTGTCATTAAGAAATCAACAAATAACAAAGGCTGGAGGAGCTGTGGGAAAAAAGGAACACTTCTCCACTGTTGGTGGGAGGTTAGATTGGTGCAGCCACTGTGGAAATCAGTGTGGAGAGTCCTCAAAAAACTAGCATTAAAGGTCCCTTTCAACCCAGCTATTCCCCTTCTGACTATCTTCCCAGAAGAATTGAAAACGTCATATCACAGTATGGCTGTCTTAGAAATCCAGGCTGCTGATTGTGACCTCCACTTTAGAGTGACATATTTTACTGTTGTGACCTTCTTAACTGTTTGAAAAGAAACACAAATTTTAATGGCCTCCATGTAGCTACCAAAAGTGTTCTTTTTTTAATGCTTACTTTTTTATGTTTGCCTTCTTTTCCTCATGTACTTTTTCTTTTTACGAATATATGATGGTGAATCTTGACTTGTAAGAGGGTAGAAAATGAAAACAAGGTCAATGTCTCTTTCTGTTCTCCAGTCCTTACATTAAGCCACACAAGCACATTTCAGAAAGAAACTCTCTTCACTGAGTAAGCGTCCCCAAAATGATGACTGGAAAATAACCCTTCTGGCAATGATAGTATTGAGAACTCAAAAGGAGAGCATGTGTGCTGGGAGCCAAGGCAAGGCCTGGATGGTTTGAGTCACGAGTCCAGGATAGCAGCTGTGAGGCCACTGTGCTTCCAGATTGGGATGGTGCATGCTGACTTCCATGGCAGGTGCAAGACAGCATGGGCTCGTCCCAGCCACGACGGGTACCTGAACTCTATTTTCACAAACCTAATTACCTGCAACACAGCCATCAGACTCAAGTTGATTTCTTTTCACCTTCATGTAATATTCTTGGCATGATATCATACGTGTTTGTTAATTACTTGTTGTCCAATGTCAAGTTTTTTGCTGTCCAAGATTAAATGTGGTCAGTAATGGAACAAGGCCTACTTTCACATACAAAACCAGAGGGCTGATTCTTCCCTAGGAAACGAGAAAAAGTAATAGGGATATTAGAGAAATTCAATGCCCTTCTCACTAAAGTTAAGGAATTAAAACCTAGGGATCTCATCTGTCTATGTGTAAAGGGGCGAGGAGTATGTTTTCTGAGCTTTGTGCACAATTGATACCTTTACTTTCTTGCTACTAGAATGTTCCTTCAAGATAAGCTAAAGATGATTCTCTAGATAGAAAGAAATTGAGGACAGAGGGAGTTCTCAAGACTTGGGAAAGAAGATTGAAACATGGGGAGCAGAATTATGGACATATAAAAGAGAATATCCTTTTATGATGTTTTCTAAATGATATTTGGTGATTGAAAAAATATTTAAAACCATCTGATGTTGCAGAAAGTCGTAGTTAAAAATAGGAAAGAAAAAGAAATCTTAATGGAAAGATATATCACTTGAACAAGTAAATTATTGATGCTGTTACACTGAAAATCATATTGTAATACCCAGAGAAGTCACAGAGAAAATTATACAAGGCATATGCTCAAAAATACTATAAATGAATCAAAATGGAATTCCAAAACTCTCACATATCTGTCCCAAGGAAGATAATAAGGAAAGAGTTACAAACAAGTAAATGTAATCTAAAAATACATATTTGAGTGCTAACATATCAGCAGTTACTTTAGAAGGCCTAAATATGCCAATAAAAAGACATAGACTACAAAATGAGATTAAAAATAATACAA
Source organism: Dolichotis patagonum (assembly GCA_004027295.1). Lineage (NCBI taxonomy): Eukaryota > Metazoa > Chordata > Mammalia > Rodentia > Caviidae > Dolichotis > Dolichotis patagonum. Next base: position 23,312 of record PVJX010005308.1, read on the forward strand.
ACATGACCTAGCTGTATATTATATTTGAGAAATTTGACTCATATTTAATAAAGTGGGCAGATTGAGAACAAGGACTAAAAAATGTACACCATGCAAACATCCAATTTAAAAAAATTATGAGTAGGTGTATTAACATCTGATAAAGTAAACTGTGCAAATAAAATTACTAAAGACACAGAAGTGTATGATATAATGAAACAAAATCAATCCACAAGAAAGACACAACCATGCTAAATATACTTCCATGCCACAGAGCCTCAAAATGCATGAAGCAAACCCTGATGGAGCTGAAGAAATACATGAGTATTGTGAAAAGGTTATGCCCTCTCTGTCAGTAACTGATGGAACTACTAGATAGGAAAACAACAAAGATAGACCTATCTGAACAGCATATCCAACCAAAAGAGTCAAGTTAAAAAAAATACAACATTCCACCTGACAATAGTGGAATACAGTATTCAGGCACCCACGAAACACTCATCATGGGTACTTGAACCATTTAAAGAAAAGAACTCAAGAAATTTAGAGGTATTTTAAAGGAATCTATAGAGTATTTTCCATGATCATAAAGGTACAAAACTAGAATTTAGTAACACAAAAACTACACAAAGTATTTAAACTTATGAAAGTTAAAGGTATAGTGAATTGTTTATGAGACAAGGAAAAGTTCTAAATAAAATAAAAAGATTGAAATCACAAGCAATGAAATAAATGAATCTGTATATGTAAGAATCAGAAAAATCAGTGCTGAAACAATAGCATTAATTGCTTACATTTGAAGTGAAAGAAGGTTTTTAAAAAATTCTCAAAGTCTCTAACTCAAGAAAATAAATAGAAAAAGACAAAAATTAAACAAGAAATAAGAAAAAGAAAGGAAATAATAAACAAATGGATATCAAAAAGTAGTGGAAATAAAAATAAAAAACAACAGAGTATCAGTGTAACAAAACTCGGATTAAAAATAAAATTAATACTCCTCTAGTAATATGAACAAAAATAAAAAGCAACAATATATAATTCAGTAATATAAAGATCAAAACAAGAAATATCTCTACAGTTTCTATGGACATTAAAAAGATAAAAAGAGAATACTAGAAAAAATTTACTACTCATAAATTCTGAAAACCATCAACCATTAAACTCACCAAGGTGAAATACTCTGAATAATCCTATAACCATTAAGAAATTAACTTGTGTATTAAAAACTCAAAAAATTCACAAGTCTAGATGGTTTTCCTGGTGAATTCTATTAAAAATTTGAAAAATTGACACCAACTTTGCACAATATTTTCCTAAAATATACATGTGAAAACACACTTTCCAACTAAATTTCTGAAATTAGTATATAGCTACTTTCAAAGCCAGTTTATAAAAATGTAAAACTAATACAAATGCATCTCATGAATTTTAGATAAAAACACATAAAATATTAATAAACTGAATCCAACAAAATTAAACATGGGTTATGCACATCACCAGTGAAATTATTTCTGTATATGCAAAAGTGATTCAGTATTTTTAAAAATCAATGTAACTCATCTTTTATTAATAGGTTCAATATTCAAATGATCATATTAATACAGAAAAGAATTGATAAAATCCAATTCATGGCAAAAATTCTAAAGAATAGAACTCCCTCAGCTTTATAAAGAACATCTGTAAAGTCTAAATACAGACTTCTTGGTGAGAGACTTAAGTTCACTCTTTCACCTTGTCACTGAGATTAGGGACAAAATACAGATTTCCTCTTTCATTGTTTCATTCCACATTGTTCTGGAATTTCAAGGATGATGTTACGTCAAGGAAAGGAAACAAAAGTTATGTAGATCTGAGGAATAAATTAAAAGTTCATGTATTTGCAGATTACATGATTACTATGTAGAAAAACCCAAAGAATTCACAAAAATATCCTAGAACTAATAAATTAGTAAAATGTATAGAATACAAGATCAACATACAAAAATAATTATATTTGTAAACTGTATTTATTAACGATATAAAAATATATAAAAAATAAGTCTGTCACCCTGCAAATCAGCACTATGCATGGGCCACTGAGAGAACAGCCAGATGCCAGCCTCTTCCCATGAGTCAGTGTCATTCATGGACTGTGAGGAACGAGAACAAGAGGTGAACAAGCAGCAAGCCCTCCCTGCAAATCGGCGCCATGTGCAGGCTGCTGAGGGGGCAGCCAGATGCCAGCTTCATCCCATGAGTCTGTGCCACTTGTGTACTGTGGGAGAAGAGAACAAGAGGTCACCAAGAAGCAAACCCTCCCTGTGAATCAGTGCCATGTGTGGGCAGCTGTGGAGAGAGCCAGATGCCAGCTCCTTCCAGTGCACAGGCTGGAAAACAAGAAGAGCCAACTACTCCTCCCCACTTTCCCACCCCTGCCATAAGAGACCAGCTGATCTGGAGAAATACAGGATGTGATGATAGCTACTGAGGTAAAATACAATTTAATGCTTGCAGTGTTTAGTTTCCCTAACTTTGCAGGCTTAAAGCCGGGGGTCTGATCATCTATTCAGAGGATAACAATGCACAATGTAGCATCTATGGGAGATCTCCTTCTGAAAGTGTTGGCCATTGTTAATTTCCTATTATGTTGTTTTGAAGTCCTGTATCATTTTCATTGTTTTGTTGGGTTGGGTTTTATTCTGTTTTGTTTTGTTTTGATTTTATTATATCCAATGGCATGGGCAGCTATTTTAAATATAGCAAGATATGTCATGGTAGTCATTTTGGATTTACTATTATCTTGTTTTGAAATCCTTTACTGCATTCATTGTCTTGTTTTTGTTGGTTCTATTCTATTTTGTTTTGTTTTGTTTTGTTTGATTTTTACTGTGTCTGAGGGTATGGGCAGTTATTTAGAAGATGACAAGAGGCATTATGGTAACCATGTTTATTTCCTGTTGTCTTGAAGTCCTGTGTCATTTGCATTGCTTTGTTTGGACTGGCTTCATTTTGTTTTATTTTGCTTAGTTTTATTCTCTTTAAAATAAGAAAAAATAAGCCTATAAAAACTGAAAAGCACAATGCCATTTATAATTTCTTCAAAGAAAATAAAATAGTTGTAAACTTAAAACACATACTGGACATGTATACTGAAACTTCCAAAAGGCTGATAAAATCAATCACAGTTACTGTAAAAAATGAAAAGATACTTTTGTTTGTGAGTTGAAAGAATTCTCATACTAATGATGTCAGTTCTTCCCAAATTGATCTAGAGGTTTAACATAAACATTTTAACAAGAATTTTTGTAGATATAATCCAGCTTATTCTAAAATATACAGAGAAAGTTATAGGCCTAAGTGAAAGTCTTGACCTAGAATAAAAATGTGGATGAACTTCCTCTAATCAGAATTAAGGCTTAAGCTATAACTATGTCATTTAAAAGAGATGGTTTTAGAAAAGGAAAATAGAAGATAGATCTCCAAGTTTAAGGAGAGTTGTAGTTCTTAAACTTGGTATCCAAAACATGATCCTTGAAAATTAAAAATTATTGTTAGGCCTCATCAAAATTAAAAATGTTCTGAGAGAGCCCATGTGAGTAGAAGTAATAAAGAAAATCTTTGCATTTATTAATCTTTGCATATATTAATATTTGCATTAGTCTGAGAGAGAGACTAGTCCACATCTAGGATACAGTACTGAAGAGGACGTACAGATGTCACAGGAGCACATGGGGAGGTGTGGACACTGTTAGCCGCTAAGGGAATGCAAATACAAACCACAGTGAGCTATTACTATGCCGTAAGTAGAATGACTAAAATAAAAACCAGTGACAGCACCGAACACCAAACGCTGGCTAGGGTGCAAGGAAGCTGGATTATGCTTATACTGCAGAATGCAAAATGTTAGAGCCATTCTGGATAAGCGTATGGCAGATTCCTGTTAAATGCAAAATAACACTGTACTTCGCTAGAGCACTCCTGGGCATTTACACCCAAAAGATAAAAGCACATTCTCTTACTGCTAGCTAGTAAAATGCCACGGACTGAGTTGCCTATAAAACAATAGAAACTTCTCATAATTCTAGAGATTGGAAAGCCCAAGAGCAAAGCACGTGCAGATTTGGTGGCCGAGAGCCACTTTCTGCTTCACAGACTGTTGTGTTTTACTCTATCCTCACACGGTAGACAGGAGAGGAATATCTGTCATTTTTTATCAGAACACCCATGAAGGTCACTCATGAAGGTCATTCATTGTTATCTGACCCACTCCCCAAAGGCCCCACTTTCTAACACCATGACCTTGGGGATTAGGGTTTCTATCTATGGACTGAGGTAAACATACACAATTAATCTACTGCATTCCTCTCCTTCCTCTCCCCAAAACTCATGTTCTTTTCACATGAAAAATGCATTGATTTAATCCCACTAACCACAGAAGATTTAACTGGCTTCTATGTCAACAGAAAACTCCAAATATCCAGAGAATCACCTCGTTATCATCTTAACCAGATAGGAGCCAGACTTGACATCAAATTTATTCTCAACAAAATTCCCCTGAGGTCCACGATGGAATGCTAGGACAGACACAAGAAATATTAGAGAGGACAAGTAGGAAAGAAAAGCGTGGCGAACCCCAAGCATAACTAATACATGGAAACTGGAAATTCTTTCACTGGGCACTATGCTTCCCAGGACCCGGGGTCCTGTGTTTCCACATTCCCGATGCTCCCCATAGAGGGTGCATCTTCCCTCTGTGTATATTTAAATTCAAGTAAAAATTTAAATACAAATATTTCTGGCATATTTATTCACAATAGTCCCAAACTATATGAACAGGCAAATGGAAAATGGCTAAACAAAAGGTTTCACATATATTCTATGAAGTAGCACCACCAACAATGAAAAGAAATGATCTTTTTATAGAGGTAACAACTTGGACGAATCCTTAGGAAATTAGACTGAGTGGAAAAAACGAATCTGATCCCAAAAGGGGATGTGCTATATAATTCCATCTATGTAACAGTTTTGAAATGACAAGTGAAGAATAGCAAAATTACCACCAGAGAGTAAGAATGGGTGCAAGGTGGGGAACAGGAAGTGGCTGTGGTTACAAAAGGGCAACACAAGGTGTCCTGTGGTAACAGAACCACTTGATGATGGTAATGAATGTGACAGAATAGTGCAGAGCTACACACAGCGCACGCACGCACACACACACACACACACACTCATACAAGTAAAGCTGTGAGTCTGAATGAGAGTGGTGGGTTGTATCCTTGTGTATATGCTGGTTGTGGTATCATACTCTATAAAAAAAATAGTCCAACCTTTCCTGAAAGACGAGATTCAGAGAGAGGTCCTTGTGCTGTCTTTGAATAAGCAGGTGCATAGGTTGTACAACACAGACCCTTTACAACAGCACATTATATCTTCACTGTGATGGGGCTCCAAGACCCGAGGTGAACTCCAGCGGCTGGCAACACTTAGGGACTCCGGTTCTCCAACTGCAAGCAGGTACATTCCACTAACAACATGTGACTTGGGAAGAGAACCCAAGTTCTTGGAGGGAGAAACCCAAATGGCTTCTTTTCAGATCACACCAGGACACTCCTATACTTCTGAGCTGTCGAAACAGTGTGACAACCGACGTACATAGTTTTAAGTTTCTAATTTTGTGGTAAATACAATCCATAGAAAACGGATGCTGGAGATAGGAACATGTAAAAAGGAAAAGTATGATTGACATGTATAAAATATCCATTATGCACAAAGCTGAACATATGCACAACCACCACACTCTTCACATTGTACTTGGCCATAGACTGTAGTTGGTATTCACAGCTGGTTTCTCTTTGGATCCAAGGCCCGTTCCATTACCTGATGGTGTAACTCACATCTTAATATCTACAGGGCTTCAAGTCTCAGCAGCACTGTTTCTAGTGGATTATTTTCATTTTCTGTTATATTTTATTAGAGGACAGAAAGGTACTAAGAGACACTGGGATTTCACGAGGTTCTTAGAACAGCTGTAACACATTGCCAGGAACGCTGTATTAGTTGGCTTTTAGGGTGCTGGTTGAGGAAGCCTTCAATTTAGCTCCCGGTCGCAGGAAATCCAGCCTAAAGTCAGCTGGCACCACGCTGGTGCAAAGGTATGGTAAGGCCAAGTTCAGCTCGGGCGGCCAGGGAGCAGAGCACAGCAACAGCTCCAAGGAGGAACAGGCAGGGATCCACGCTTGCCACATTTCAGAGACACCAAAGGACACACCCAGAAGTATGCTTTCCTAAACTGCTAGGCATTTGTTAATCTGATGAAGTTGCCCTACCAAGATGTAACTTTTCCTCTATGGTGCTTCCAAACATCAGAAATTTATCCTATCACAGTTCTAAAGACCAGAAGCCCTGACCTAAAGTGTCAACAAGGTAGATTCTTTCTGAAGCTCTAAGGGAGAATTAGTCTCATGCTTCTCTCCAAATTTTGGGGGCCAGGATGTTATTCTCAGTGCTCCTTGTATCTTAGGTACTTTGGTTGTTGCTGAAACAAAATACTTGACACTCAAAATTAAAGGAGGAAAGATTTATTTTGGCTCACAGTTTGTAGAGGTTTCAGGCCATAGTCAGCTGGCTCTAAGGTGAGGTGGCATCACAGAGGAGAAACAGTCCATGGCAGGTAGACAGGTAGAAAGCAGCCAACAGTGAAGGAGCAAGCAACAAGCAATGCAGCCACCATTTTCTGTCCCTTATAGGCTATCCAGGCCGCATGCCCTTAGGGTAGGTAGCACTCACACCCAGGGTGGGCTTCCTCATTATCCACACCCAGAACTATGTCAAACCAATCAGTCCACTAATTTAGTAATCACACATCCTTAAGCTCAACCTCACATACTCTAGATTCAACCAGCACTGAAAAGCCTCATGTATGACCCCATGAGGCTTTGTGGGGGACATTTAGACACAAGCCGTAACATCTTGACTTATGTCTATCACTCCAGACTCTGCCTCCTCTTCAGGTGATCTCTGTGATTCACCTCTTCTGTCTGTTTCTTTTTCTTCTTTTAAGCACAATGACAATCAAATTCTGTTCACCCCAATAAGTGAAGATAATCTCACTTCAAGAACCTGGACTAAACCAGAACAAGATCCTTTTTCTAAATAAAAATACATTCACATTCACTACACAATCATGTCTTTTCTTTTAGAAAACAAAGATTATACACAAAGTTTATTCCTGGCCCTCGCAACCCATTTATACTTGATAATTAGGATTAAGCCCCCAATGTTCAATCCTGTGTCTATAGTTTAAATCATAAGAGAGGCAGGTAGCAAACTCAAGTTCCAGACCAGTAAAAATGTTACTGTGTCCTCAGAGAAGACTTCAGGATCAATTAAGGCTCAAGTGGTGGTAACCATGGAAAGCAGAAACTGCTGATGGCTTTCCAGGCTGCACTGTTGAGACCTTCTCTTGCTGTCATTCCCTGTTTTAGGTACCTCTGTCTCTGGTCAAGTCATCTTGGGCCAGGAATGACTGACATAGCCACACAGGAGCCATAGGGTCTGGAAGCCGCCACTCCCAGGATTTCTGGGATCCAGGTTGTATGTGGATGTTCAAATACAACTTCCTGCATTCTTCTAAGGGTATGTCTTGCTACATGAATGACCTACTATGTGGCCCAAGTACACATAACACACAATTAGAAAATTTTTCAACTGCACTTCTGAGGCATTTAATCCTAAGCCAATTCTATTTATTAAATCAAAAAAATTATTAGGTAGTTATTAAGCTATGAGTCCATAACTTCTTTTTCAAATGGGGGAAAATATCTTTAATAATTATTCTTTTTCTTATTGTTGGAATGATAATATCCAGAGAAAAGGAAAAATGGAACAGAGTTTAAATCAAAGTCATGTGCTTGTTCAAAACCATGCCCAAGGAAATAAAAGCAGATAATGAATATAGAAAGAACAACAAAATACTGAACAGGACAAGTGTTTGTTAGTGACAGGTGCTGAGCAAAGTGATTACAGTAAGCTGTGTTCCAACAAGTGATCAGCTGATCAACAAGTGGGCAGCTGAAGGGAATAAGGGAGAGGGGTCTGTCAGTCTGTGGACCTCAGGTGGGAAGACACTGGGTCTGGACATGAAACAGTGCTTTAAGACTGCAGCACAGTGGTGGGGAGTGGTGGAAGGAGGGACCCAGAGGAACAGCAGCATGGAGGGCTTTTCAGGTAGAGCTGAGTTTGGGTGGACTCTCCCTCACTGACCTCTGTCCTTTCCACCTTTACATTGTATAACGCAGAGCGTCACTCATTGATACATCTCATTGAGCGTTTACTGCATATAATTTGGGCCAGACCTAGAGTCCAGGATTTTTTTCCTTCCTATTTTTCCCTTATTATATCAAACAGTATCTCTGCTTCTAAAATTGTAGATACATAAATGAAATCCAGAGGCATCTGCTCCTGAGACCTTTCCAAGTCTATCCTTTGAGTATACTGCGTAGCTCATTTCCCTAAGTACTTTGGCACTTTGTTTATAGAATTTGCAAATTCAATGAGCTCTTTAGTAAGCAATTTGACTCAGGACCATGAGAAAAAAAAATAAGTCTGGGTCTAAGGAGACTATGGCATACATCCAGTTGAATGTCACTGATCTAATATAAACAAAATCTTCCTCTCTTCCAGTCCATTCATAAATGACAGCAATGTAAGAAACTATTTGATAAACACAGAGACGATCATGAAAATGAGAAGGAGGAATCTCATACATCAGAAATGGAGACGCTTTCCTAAAATGAATCTAGGAAGCCAGAGCCGCAAGTGAGGACTGACACTGTGTGAGCTGGCGAATGTCTGAGGACATAGACAGGGCATGGGCCAGGCTGCAGCTGCGCAGCTGAATCACAGCAGAGAGAGAAAGAGAAGTCACTCTGGACTGAACGGAGGAGTTCCTCACCTGCATCCAGCGGACTCTGACCGCCTGAACGCGTGCCACTTAGTCTGGGCCAGCGTCCTGACTTTGCTTTAGATTTCCAGGGCTGCAATCACAAAATTTCACAGAGGGGTGACTTAAAATGATGCAAATGTGTTGTCTACATTCCAGAAATGAGCGGTCCAGAATCCAGGTGTTGCTCCCTCAGAACTTATTAGGTCAGAAGGATTTCTTGCCTCTTCTTAGCTTCAGCTGATTTGCCAGCAATTCCTGGCTTGCAGCTGTGTTACACACACACACACACACACACACACACACACACACACAAATATATATATATACATAATGTTTCTGTAGTGCCTCTTTGCCACTTATGGGACAGGTCACAATGGATAAAATGGTGCAGCCTGCAGCATGACCTTGCTTTAACTTAACTAAGTATCTGTTGTGACTCTGTCCAAATAGGATCACTTTCTACGATATCAGGGAGTGGGATTTAAATATGTGCTCTTTGGAGCACATAATTCAACCCATAATACCCAATGACACATGATTAACACTCTCAGTCATATTAGCCATGGAAAAGAGTAGAGGGAAGATATTTTCAGACATATGCAACCATGCCACTGATGTCTACTGAACTGTCTCCCTAAAGTAACTGCTAGAGCATCTTTTTTCTGACATATTTATGTATTTATAAAATATGGCTTTACTGGATTTTAAATGTTACAGAAATGCTATATTGTGAATATCTTGTTGCCTACCACTTGCTGTTTTTTTCACTATGTTTTTGTGATTTTTAGCATTGCAAAGATAGTTCCTATTTTAAAGTTTTGATGTGCTATTTGATTGCAGAGTTATCACCTAAAACTTTCTGTAAAGATGAATGTTTGCTGTTTGCTTTCTGTTTCATTTCATGTCTAGATTTCCCCTAAAATCCTTACACGCTCATAGGTGGGAGTTTCAGGATGGGACTGGACCATGGGGGCATGATCCGCAACACTGGATTAGTCCACTGATGCACTGACAGCTAAACGCGGTGTTGGGAGGTCACTGTGGATGTGGTGTGGTCTGTCTCTCCCTTTCTCCTCCTTTGTTCCCTCTCTCTCTGCTTCCAGCTGCCTCACCATGAACTCTTTCTCCTCTGCAATGTCCTTCTGCCTGACACCCTGGCTGCAAGTCAGCTGACTACAGGCTGAAACTTTAAAACTGTGAGCCAAATTAAACATTTTTGCTTAATTTATGTGATGGGCATGGCATCTCACCAATGAGAAAGCAAGAAAGACATCTTTCAAGAATGCATGTGTTGAATAACAAATCCACTGGGAGAGAAATTAGAGAAACAACTCCTTTCAAAAATAGCATCCAAAAACATGAAATACCTAGGAATCAATCTAATGAAGGCTATAAAGGACCTCTGCATTGAAAGCTACAGTACTCTGAAAAAGGATATGGAAGAGGATATCAGAAAATAGAAAGCCATCCCTTTCTTTTGGGTAGGAAGAACCAACTTAGTGAAAATGGCCATACTCCCAAAATTGTTGTACAAATTTAATGTAATTCAGATCAAAATTCCAACAGTGTTTTTCACAGAATTAGAGAAAACAAACCTAAAAGTCATTTGGAACCAGAAGAGACCTACACTATCAAAGGCAATTCTGGCCAATGAAGACAAGACAGGGGGCATTGCAATCTCTAATTTGAAATTATACTGTAAAGCTACTATGATAAAAACAGAATGGTACTAGCAAACAAAACAAAACAAATAACAACAACAAAAACAAAAACCAGACCTAAAGATTAATGGAATAGATTAGAAGATGGAGAAACAACTCCAGACTTACTAAGTCACATTATATTTGACAAAAATGACTTAGTAAATACACTGGAAGAAAGATAGCTTCTTTTACAAGTGGTGTTGGAAAAACTGGCTTTGCACATAGTGAAGATTAAAACTGGACTCATAATGCTCACCAGGCACTAATTTAAATTCAAAATGGATCAAACAGTTAAATATTAAATCAGAAACATTAAATCTGCTGGAAGAAAGAATAGGCAAAACTCTTGAAAACACTTGTATAGGCAAAGACTGAATAAATCCTGATCCCACAAAAACTACCACAAAGAATCAGCCACTGGAATCTCATCTTACCAAAAAGCTTTTTCCTATCAAGAGAAACCATCAACAGAGTAGAGAGACTACCCATAATGTGCAACAAAACAAAACAAAACAAAATTAGATGTGACCTCTCTATGAGATTTCTTTGTTCTGGAGAGATGGGACAAGAGGTTTTGTGCTGTTTATGCTTTTCAAATATTCAAAATTTCAAAGCATCTAAAATTTTTGATTCCCACATTATGTTGAGACAGGAGCTGCTCTTCCCAGACAGGAAACACTGTGCTGGCAGGAGTCAGGTTTTGGACACTGCATGCGTACGGATGAGAGCCAGCCTCCTCATGTCGTTCCCTCTGCTCTGTGTCACACAGCAGTTGCTATTTATCATCGCTCCTGCTTCTTGGTTTTTTGGGGTGAAGCTGAAGATGGTGGGAAGTCTAATATCCATTTTTCAAACACAGGGTAAAATGTAAGGTAGATCAAGGAGTGCATGTGCTTTACTAAACATGGAACAGAGTTACTTTGATACAGAAAAAAATATTGCTCATAGAAAATATGAAAGAGAAAAATATTTGTCATACATTGTGATGTGGGTGGTCAGCCTCAAACATACACCTGCTGAATCCCCTGCTCAAACCCATGAATTTGACACTCTTTCCTTTCCAACAAATAATACGTGGTGGCATGACAAGAATACTCTCTGTTTCCAGTGTGATTTTTGTCTCCAAGGGAATGTAGCATACAATAAGTGCATGACCTTCAACTGCCAGACATCCTAATTTTTAATCAAGAACTCATGGTGACTCAGTTTAGGTTCTCTTGTTCCTATGCCTGAATGCATTGCAGAGCTTACACCCACATTTGGAATTTTGGAGTATTTTTTAGCCTAAATGTTACAAGACTCCAGACTGAAGCAGGATTAATGAAACTTAAACGATTCATTGAATATTGAGACTAATGCAACATCAGTATCCATTAGCAGTTCCTTCTCTGTTAGATTTGGGTATTGTAGATCATTTTCTACAATTGGAAAATACATAAGGAGAGGTGTTATCTGTCATAAAATGGCTTCTGCTCTAGCTCCCGGAACAGATTTTTAAATTAAAGAGCTTTCAGATACTTCATAGCAACAATATGTTTCAGTGGTTTAGAAAACCATCCATCAGTTTCTTTTAGGATATGACAACAACAATGTCCAGTGCTTATTAACTTTCAAGTTAGTGTTTCAAATCGCTTTGGGGGAAGCTGGAAGTTGAGAAGCGGTATGGATCTATCATATTTTGATCAATATTTTGGACAATTTATATTCCAGAAGCTCATAGTTTACTTAAAGTAGGTCCCAAGACACAGCTTTCTGTTTTAGTTTCAAACAGATGATATTCTAATAGTTAACAGACTGCTTGAGTAGAGAAGATTGGGAACAAATCAAGACAAGCAAAGTATGGTCAGCTGTCCTTTACCTTCACTAAGTGTAGTACTGAATAACATACCATATTGATGATAGTTAAATAAGAGTGTTTATTAACACACAGAAGTGATCTAGAAGACCTGTGAAATTTCTACCTATGGTGATATTGGGTAAATGTACGTATCATACTGGGGTATGTGGCATAGTCTGATATCTGGCTACTTTATAATGAAAAAAATGCTTGCCAAAGTTCATAGAAACTAAACATAAATGTACAACTGTGATTCCCATATGAACACTAGGCCGTTATATTCAAAGTTGATCTTTGTAAGCTAAAAGACTCTTATTTCCAGTTGAGCTATAGTATTTACTTTCCTATACTGAGGTATTTTATACCTAGTACACTTTCAAATGCTATGCACCTCCTTTTATATCATTTTTTTTGGAACATAGTAGATTTGAGAAGGAATAGCTGTCAGTGTCTGGTTTTCAACCTTTTATGCACATGTGTGGAACCCAAGAGATTTTCGCTGTGATGTATATTGAATATTAGAGAGGCACATTTGCCTTCACCATGCCTAGGGTAAATATCTTTGTTTCTCTCAACATCAGAGGTCATTCAGCTGCAACACAGTAAAACTTTTACCCAAAGATCTTTCCTTTCTCCAAAACCCAGAAGGTTAGGTAAGAAGTCCAGGGAAGAGGGCTGACACATTTTCAGAACTACTTGTATAAAACTCCTACGTTCCCAGTCACTTGTGTGTCTCTGACCCACACAATTCCAAGATTTTCCCAGTAATAATATGCAGGAAAGGTGTCTGTTGTATTCAGTCATGACAGCCACTTAAGGAAAAATGACATAGGGGTAGGAAGTGCCTAAATTGTCAAATTGCAGGAGCTTTGGCCAGGCGTCCTCCTTGAGAGCCACGGCTAGGTAGGACAAGGCCATACACAGAACCACTCACAGAGCTCCTCAAAGGTGTTAAGTTGTGAGATTTAGAATGTGAACATCAGCAAAACTCTCCCAATTGTCTCCTAAAGAGTGGGACACCATGGCACCCTAAAGAGTGGGACACCATGGCACCCAAAGCCAGCCAATTTTATTTTCTGCTTTGGAGAATGCGGACTCCTTTCGTCCTTTGAGGCCACATTGACTGCTGAGCCCCGGGGGCAATAGTTGGTGGTGTGTGGTACAACATGTGAGTAGAACTGAATCAGGGTCATGCGGCCAAACAGACTTCTCTGTAGCAGTAACATCATGGACACGACTAAGGAAAGAAGTCTCGGATGAGTCTGTTGATTGATTGGTTAAGTGTCTGTACTGTGCTTTAACACAGTGGCACCTCAGGTCACGAACGGAATTCCCGCCATGATTCTGGGGCAGCTGGCTGCAGTCGTGTTCATCCTCTGGAGTTCAAGAATGGAAGTGCATTTTTGCTTACCGTTTCTGTTTGTGAACCAAATTGTCTGTGGGCAGAAATGGGGTGAACTGAAGCAGCGCATTACTGCACTCCTCTGTCCTCGAGGAGGCAGTGCTGGGAGGGGGTTGGGGTTTGCTTGGGTCATGGGTGTGGTGCTCGTGAACAGATCCATGTCCTCCTTTGGGAACAAGTTAACACTTGATTTAGATCCTTCGCTGTCTTCCACTGGAGCTGCTTACCTTCTGCTTTCCATCATGAAGTGAAGCAGCTGGGTACCCACGCAGAAGACCACGTTGGTGCCCAGCTGCTCGAATCTGGCTACCAAAACTGTAAGCAAAATAAACGTTTCTAAATAAATTATCCAAATTCAAATACCCTCTCATAGCAACAGAAAGCTTTTGCTATATGACTCTGAAGAAAAATGAAAGACAGTCTTCCTAAGAAAATGACACCACATATGAATCCTTACTGATGGAACTGACAGGTGTTTCAGTAATGCACGTAGCGAATGGGAGCCTGAGGGTGACCAGGACGATATTTTATGAGAAACTTAATTCATGGGAAATAATACTAGTAAAATAATTTTCACCACTCTGGGGAGGCAGAGTATAGTGTTCAGTGGACAGAGGCAGCTGATAAGTAGACTCATATTTGAATCTAATCATTTACCTTTTTGTTAGGTTAATTTTCTTTATGAAATACAGCAGGTAATTTTTACACTGTATTTATCAACTTTTTATAAAAATGAAGGAAATACAGTGAGCTATATCAAAATATAGAAATTTTTATAAAATCAACTCTTAGCCCAGACTCTGCAATATTCGATGTGTAAAACAAAAATAAAACAAACCAGATGCTGGATATCAGTTTTGCTTTTAATCGATTTTTCTGGCCTATACTTGGAGCAGTGATTGTGGCACAGGCTATTTAGTTGAGAATGAAAGCATTAAAAAATCCAGAGGAGAAAATGACAAGACAACACAAAGTGTTGTAATTATAAAAACTTTATTTCACTCTTACAGTAATTAAATCTTTAGACGCACCATGTCATGAACTGGCAATCTAGAAAGAGGACACAGGAACAAAACTGCAAGCTGCAAATGATATGTGACAGCTTCGGGAAGCCTGTGGAGTGAGGCCAATTTAGAAACGCTCTCCTGAGCGTCTCAGAACAATGCACAGAACAGGAATACGGCATTGATTTCTTCAGACTGTCTATGTTCAGAACCCAAAGCTTGTGCATGTAAACATCAAAAGAAACATCTGATCACCTTGATGGTTTACAGTTTGCTAAAATTTGACCCTGAAAGCATAAATGTTGCCCTCCTGTTTCCTCTGCCAGTGCTTGTCCACAGGCTGGAAAGATCGATTTCTTGAAACTTTGGCTGAGGTTTAAAGGCTATGCTCATCACTGTGCAAGCCACCAGCAAGACCCTTGAGTGTGTGCATTTCTCACACGTGATCGCCCAACCATCATTTACTTAGTGAAATTGTGAAAAGTTGTATATTGTTCAGGAAAATGTTTTTAATTTGGTCCCCTATTAAAAGACAATTGCCAAGGTGTTTTACATATATATATATAGTCTTTTTAAATTCATAAGCATGTACACGAGAGAATCACTATAAAGTACACTGCTTCCTGATTTATGAATAAAAAGTTTATCCTCTACTTACACTAAAACATACAAAAAATAATCTACAAAAATCGTTTACAATTGATTTTAGCTAAAGAAAAAGCTTTCTTCAGAAACAAAAATGACTGTGTGGTATAGTATTTTAGCCATCAAAAAGGAATGTAAGTAACCAATAAATATAATGTGCTTTCTCCATATAGACATATTTACACTTGAGTCTTTGGCTTATGTTATTGTCTAAAAAAGAACTTTAAATGATCCAGCCATCACTGCACATTAAATGAAAATAAGCCAGTTATATATATTTATATATTTATATAGAGATCTGCTACACTCGGAACATATAAAAAATGAAATTGACCATGAATTTGCACAGCTTTTCTTTTCTTCTTCCTTTCAAGATTCAACAGCTTTCATTTTAAAAGGGAGAAAACTGCTACCCAGAAAGAATGAGTCCATGCAAGATGTGGTGGCCGCTCCACTGAAACCAAGAGAAAAAAGGCTGTGGATTCACTGCACAAACACTGCAAGTTCCCACTGCAAGTTCAGAATCTGGATCTTCTGAAATATAATTTATGTGGCACTAAACCTTGGTGCGTTGATACAGTCAGAGAAACGAATCAAGTCCTTTTTATTAAGATACACAATTGCATAAGAAAAATACTCTCACCTCTCAAATGTAAAAGCATCCCACCCCCCGCGTTAAAATCCTTCTGCACAGGAACAACTGCTGCTGGCTCAGCAGACGAACTGGGCGCTGGGTGAACGCACTGTGCAAAGTCTCACCCAGCTAGGACGATTCCAGGTACTCCAAGGCTACGTCATAGCAGAAACGGTACTGCTCCTGCGCAACGCGGAAACAGAAAGGTTGAGAGAAGTTAAGAAAAGGTTCGCGGTGAGTCATCAACCCACTCTGATTCTTCAAGCCTGCGAATTATTTTTTCTACATACAAGATGAACATCTGGCCACGTACACTGTACACATGAACACCCATCAAGGGAAAGATATTTTATCTTTACCTCCTATTTTCTGTCAAAATTTTTCAAATTGCCAGAAGCTTTTGTGATTTTCAGAGTAACACCTCATTATTACAGAGAAGTTTCCAAGCATAGAAAAATATAAAGAATTAGAAAAAAAATTAGAGAAAGAGCTAGGTGTGGTGGCACACACCCGGAATCGCAGCACTCAGGAGGCTGAGGCACGAGGATCACTGCGAGTTTGAGACCAGCCTGGGCTACAAAATAAGCTCAGGGCCAGCCTGAACTGCCCAGCGAGACTTGTCTCAAAAAGACTAAAAAAAAAAAAGAGGCTAAATTTTATTATCAGAAGCACTTATTGAAATATGGCCTTAGTTTATTTGCTTCAGCCTTTAAAAAGTGCTTGGTTGAAATAATAATTAGAAGACATATAATTCCATATTTCACAGTATAACTTTGAATTTTTTTAATGTTATTTTTTTCATGTCTTTAGCATGCTTTTATTTTTTGTCAATTTTATATTGCTAAAAAGAATGTGTAAAGATACATGTTTTTACATCTCTACTTCCTTAGAATACATAAATAAATACATAAATAAACAATTATACTTTGCAATTTTAAATATTTAATTTTCCACCATTCATAGTTTTTCAGAGTACAACTTAACAAGAATGGTGAGTAATTCTTAATTTTTTCTGAGCCTATTCATACCTAAAATTTCATTTCTGCCACTTTTCTTTAAAAAAAACAACTTGGTACGCAATACATTTATTGCATTAAAATTGACTTTCTTTTAAGTCCATCCATGGCTTTGCTACATTATCGAGAATTTAGGAAAAATTCAGACCCCACATCATGAAGGACGGCTTACAATGAGTAGCTCATTGAAAATGTCCCAATCGAGCCCAAAAACCTAAAAGTCAGGGCGAAATGGAGAACAATCTAAAATATCTAGGACATAATTATTTCTAAATGCATTTAGAAATTCAGGTGTCTCTAACAATAACCTCATGTAATAAAATTTTCCCCAAAATGTACTTACTATTCTTAAACTAATTACCAAAATAAATATGATTTAAATTAGCCCACCACTGTGCCAAAAGAATCAAAAAGGACTTGGAAACAGTGAAAGTACTTCTTTCAAATAGTTTCACTGACTTTGTTTACACTCTACATTTCTTTACCAAACTCAACTCAGTAAACCCCACTACTAATCCGTAATGTGGATTAAACAGCATATTTAGTCAGGATTCATGGGATAAGAATGTAAAGGAAAATAGGAATTTACTGTAAGGTAAACCTGAGAATAACTCTAACTACAGAATTTTAATTGTAAGAAAAGTCACAATATCAAACTTAAATTTGAAAGAAAAGTTGAATTTGGAAGCCAAGTGACCCCTCCCTCCAAAATGACCTCAGGTGATAGAGGCAGAGCTCACATTTTATAAATCTTAAAAGTATGGAGTTTAAAGGCATAAACTCTATCCCATCTTGTTTTTTAAAGAAATTTGAGAATTCTACCTCAAAAACAAAAGTCCCCCAAATTCATAATTTCTCCACCTCAGGCACCAGTTCCCCAGTGAAAATCATCTTGTCCTAAATGGTGTGCAGTAGGTGTGAGAGGGCAGAAGTCTGCTAACACTTGTGAAAATGAAACAGCATGAACCGAGGTCTTGTGATTTTTCTCTCAGGAAGCAATGCACCTCTGGTGTGAACAATCCAGGAGCAGGAAGTGGTGAAAACACTTTAAAAGTTTATTGAATTGCTCATTTGCGTTATCTGATCATCTGCATAAATGTAGGGCAGGCAACAATGATGCCTTGGTTTTTCTGGTTTTCTTTTTTGTGAGTCTAAACTACACAGCTGCTCCTAACCTGGCCTCATCCTGCATATTTGCATAACCCACAGAGGTCTCTCTTCAGAAGTAAAAGGGTCGAGAAGCAATGACTTTCTTTTTTACTCTGATACAGTTCTGCCCAGGTGAAATGCTGAGATCTGTGCCTACCTACCAGGTCTTATTTCGGAAGCGGTACTCTGTTTTTATGAACCAAGGCAATTTCACATATACGACTTCTACTCGATAGTTGGTAAAAGCTGAATGTTGTCAGCAGTGACAGTTTAATTTATAATTTGATCAGAAAACAAAGAATCACAGAGAAGGACAGAAAAGGAAGTCAGTTGCTGCAGTAAACTGAGCAGGACCACAGAAAACATATCTTAACAGCTAACTCATTATGCTCTCAGAAATAAAAATAAGTCAGAGGGCAGCCCAGACAGGAGTTTATAGAACTATTTATCAAACTTTATCACAAATATTTATTGAGTCTAAGAGGGGAAAAAAAGCCTAGATATTTCCCAAATTCAGTGAAAATATTTTTCTTCATAATTTACAGTTTGTGTGATTTGCTATGTGGAAGGATAGAGGAGGTCATTCCACCATCTGTCAACTAGGTGAGCAAGTTCCTAGGACTTCTTTTCACATCCGATTCCCAAGATGAAGATGAAGTCAAATCAAGGAGTAGGCCAATGGCCAACTCATCTCCACCCTTCCCTCTAGGGCTAAGGTTCTGCCACTCACCGGGGCCTCCACCATGTTGGGCTTGCTGTTCCGCAGGGTCTTTACCGCGTGGAAAACGTCGACAACATTCTGCCGTTTCACCATTTCCACCACGATGCCAATGGCACAGAACATGCCACTCCGCCCACCGCCATTTCTGAAAGCAGAGAAAGCAAAGGTATTTCAGCAGCACGGGAGGCCGCACATGGCAGCATCACAGACGCCTGGGAAAGAAAACACTGTCTTTTAAATTCTTCCTTAACTGTGCACTCATTTTGCTTTTTATGTATGAATGCATTTGTACAGGGCATAAACACACACACACACATACACACACACTAAAGAGAGGAGGTTAGCTTACAGTAGTTCACACAGAAATATGCCATAGGCATAGACTGCTGCAGCCTAGACAACTAAGGTTCCAATATACTTGAAGAGACAAAGTTTATAGTTATGCCCCCAAAGAGTTTAAATTACATAACAGCTATACAATAATATTTAGTAAAACCACCAAAGATAGTGGTTAACCATACATCAGAGACAGGGTAATACCCAGGAGAGGTCTTGTTAAACCTGAGTCCAAAGCTCGTAAGCCAGTGAGTTCCAGCCCAGGGCCACGCTGGCTACTCACAGGCAGTGGATGATCGTCCTGCCTTCTCCTTCTTCACATTCCTCCTGCCACTTTTCCACTTGCAGGATGAGTTTCAAAAATGACCTTTTGGAGCCTGGTACTTCTCGATGAGAAGCCCATCCCAGATACTGAAACTGCTGCACCATCAGATAACCTTCCTGCGGCTGGGGAGGGAAGAGGACTTTTACTTGAGCAAGCTGGGAATAGCACACACACTAAGAAGTAAAAGATACATGCCACTTACAACTTCAAATGAAATTTACATTGGGTTGAGGCTAGTTGATGTGTGTCCTAAGTATATACAAGCCGAGAGGAAAACTTTGCAAGCTTCTGTAATAAGAATCATATCCATTGTCCTGCTTTCCCCTCCTGCCCCAAATCCAGCTATCAGTTCCTTTGCTGATGCTTCTTAATTTTCAAATGATCTCCTTTTCTTTATTGGCACTGCCCATCAAATTTAGAACTACGTCCACATTGATCTCGCTGAATAAGCACTGATCTTTAGATCTATTCTTACTCTAAGCATCATGATTGTTTTGAAATGCAGACATAATCTTGTCATTCCCTGATTTAAAGGCTTCCAAATGACTTCAGCATGAAACTCAAACCTCTCTTGTGATTTAAGAATCTTTTGTGATCCTGCCATCACTTCCTGCCCCAAACTTCTTTTTCCTCTAAAACAGTGCTTGGCTTCCAGACACATTGGTGTACTTTTAATACATTTATCAAGTCACGTCTTGTGTTGGAAATGGCAGAGACTGTCCTTTTTGTTCTGAAAACTTCCTTGTTTGCCATTGTTAGTCCAAGTAGAATGATGAACTTGACCCAGATTTTCCTGGGAACGCTTTGGCTTTTCTACTGAAATTCATGTACCCTAGGAAGCCATCTCTATTGGATAAACCAACGTGGTTGGTTAATTCACTTCTAAATAAAACCTACTGATTCTCCCAATTTTGGTTTAAATGCCACTGTCTTAGTGAAGTCATCTCTGGTCACCACTTCAATGGTAATGATCAATGCCTGATTATCCATTAAATAATCTATATTCTATACTTTTCCTCTGGCATTGTATATCAGTCCTATTAGTCAATAAATGATTATATAGGTTAGTCATTTAATAACTGTCTTCCCTGATAAAATATAAATTCCTTAATGATAAAAATATTTATTTTCTTTCTATACTTTGTATCACAAGAGCCTTATGTAATACTTTCCAAATAGTGAAATTGTCAAAAGAACTCAAAACCTTAAATCCATGACAGAAAAATAGGGAAGATTATGCAATATATCGAGTAAGCCATACCATATGGTGAGATCTTAAAGCCATTAGATTTTAAATTATACATAGTCATGGCTTATGCATCTTTTGATAAGGACATAGGTCTTACTATAATATTCAACTTGTCATTTATATATTCTACATATTTGATAAAATGAATGATACTTTACCAAATGCAATGAACTTCCTAACAAGATGAAGAACAGAAAAAGAATCACACAATATCAGTACCAGAACAGAAAATATAGAGAAAGACTAACAAACAAATACACAAACAAATATACATGATAAAAAAATGTAACACAGATTTCTGGTCTTGTGCCTAGAATATTTTTCCTATAAACAGCCTCAATTTACAGATGAGTTTTCCTTTCTTAGTTCAGCAGCTGTAGTATCTTAGCTAAAATATTACTTAGAACCATAATGTAACAGATGTGCAGACATAATGAGATTCCATTTAAATTAACATCGAAGATATGCATGAATATTACGACATGATTGAAGTCATCCTTTTTTTCCCACTGAAACAAGCCATAGAACTGGATATGATTTTATCCCCTGCTCAGTTATATACATATAGATAATTAACAAGACACACATATAGTCATTTAAAGGGAAGCTCCGACACATGACAATCCTAATCACACACTTAAAATAATGCACATATAGAGAGTTAGTGCTTTACAAAAGAGAGTCAATTTTCCTTTTAAAAGAACATAATTTCAGGGAGGTTACTAACATTTTCAAGTTCTACTCTAGCTGATTGCATAATCTAAACAGATTTTATTGGTAATTTCTTTTTTTTAAAGGCAAGACTGTCAAATTTGCCTTCGTTTAGCGCAATGCACAAGAATAGTCAGGAAAAAAAGACACTAGAGGGACACAGCTGCTACTTGGCTGCAGGGAAAACCCAGAGAGACAGTAACGTTGGTGCTCTCCTTGGGTCTTGGCAGAGCCAGATGCTGGAACACTTAGACAGATGAGCCCGTGGGTCAGAGAAGAATCAGCAGTGCCTGGGATTCACCTTTGTCCCGGGCTGGAATTTTCTCTTGCACACTGGACATGGAACTCTGCTAGAGTGGCTGATCTGACACAGCGCTTCCTCCCAGGGTAAAGCTTCTCTATCACCATCATTATTATGTTCTTGTCTTGCATCTGCATGCCTCTTCAGGGACGCATGTCAACACTAATGAGACACGCAGCCATCTCCACCTAAGTTCACTTATGCTCAGGGACCGGCCCAGACTATTGAGTGTGATGAAGCTACTGGATCTGAATCTCAACTTCCAGACTGAATTCCTCAGTCAGAACTGATGAGAAAATGTAGCTTTTGGCATTTCTAACTTCCTATAGTTGGGATGCATTCTTGTTTTTGTACAAAAGAATAAGATGATTACTAGCTTCGGGACGGATTACATAGTGCTGATTAACTCTTCTCTCCTTGCTGTCTGATGGAATGATATTCCATCATGATGATGGTCTCTGTGTTCTGAAGCAGCTCAGTTAGAACCTCCCAACAACTACTTACTCTCGTTAGGTTGCATATCCTAAAAATCCGGTTGATGACGTCACAATCCATTGAACAAGACATACACTCCACTTGGATGGGGCCATAGCGTAGCATCCCTTCTTCCGGCCAGTACTGAGGGCAGCCCTAAAAGATGAATGTTTCAAAAGAAAAGGAATGATCATTTTCCTCTAATTGAGGTACCATAAGGCAGAAATTAACGTTCGTTGTTGTTTTATGAAGTTGTACACAGATACACAGAAGCATTCCATGAGCTCGCACCTGGGACAAGTCGACCTCATTTAACATCACAATAGAGGTACAGCCGTAATCATACACTAATCTCCAGAAGTCCTTCACGGTGTTTGGCAGCGGGTACTGTGTGACGATGAAGGCGGCTGGTTGCCTGTAGCTCTGTGGAGGGCAAGATAGATGGAGAGGAGTAAGAACTTAACATGCACGGTTGGCTGGTAAAACAGATTCCACACACTTGGAGGGAGGACCGGGGGAGGAGGGAGGAGCCTCACAGGCAGGTGGCGACGGAACCAGCCATGCTGACCAGGAGGATGAACCACAGTGAGGTGTGAGTTGGGCTGCTGGGAAGACACTGATTGCCCAAGCAGTCCAGGGGAAGATTTGAATTTTTACTTCACTGAGAAATAAATCCAGGGAAACAATAACAAAATGAGACAAAAGAAGAAGTTAAGGAACTTGTTGAGGTTAAGATCCTCCAAGAGTTATTGTTGGGCTATTTCAGTTTCACGAAGGTAATGAGTTTCTAAAAGGCTAAAGCCAAGTGAGTACAAAATCCTTGGTTTGTCTGCTTATCAGTGGTTTCTGTGTGAGTGTGCATGTGTGTGCATGAATAAAACTTCTACTCTCCTTCCACGTGAGAGAAAATGGAAGTACCTCAGACTCTCCTGATTTTATTTATTTATTTATTTATTTTTCTTTTTCTTTTTTTGGTACCGGGGATTGAACTCATAACCTCATGCTTGCCAAGCAAGCACTTAAACCACTGAGCTAAATCCCCAACCCTCTCCTGATTTTATGTAGTGCAGGAGTCATCTGTGCAATTTGTAGTAGACAATCCACTCTCCATGGTCCCTTGAGTCTTTCTCATGCACATCAATGATCAGAACAAGAATTTCAATTATTTAAAATTCTTGAGTGCTCCAGAGAAGACGCACAGCACACCCAGCCTCACATAGAGGTGTGATTCTACCTTATTTATCATGTACCTAGACCAGAACAAAGTATGCTGTTTGTTTCTAGAGAAGACGGTAACAATACATATCTGTACTTGGTAGTGTGTCATTCCACAGAACATAACATAAACTGCAATTGAAATATAGTTTTCTAAAAATAATTTAAACCAATGGCAAGAATGGGCCTAGCAAGGGCCGTGCTTTTCATTTGAGCTTGCCTAGGGAATCTGAGTAGTAGAATGTGAAATTTTCTTTTCTGTTTTGTGTGTGCTGGAAATCAAACTCCTGGCCTTGTGCTTGTGAGGCAGGCGCTGTGTCACTGAGCTAAATCCCTGGCCCCAAATGTGGAGTTTTCGAAATTTCTATTCCATTGTGGAGTAATGTCTAATTTGTGGACGGTAATGTCTGACTTCTAATTTCTCCTTGCTGTGGTGGCATATATGAAAGAGCAAAAGGTACAAATGAAAGGTGACAAACTGCTTAAAAGGATTCTGAACCTGATAGGATTCTTGCTCCTAACCAATGTGAGATGTCCAAAGACATAATGTAAAATTCTCTTCGCATGCTGTTCTGTTTGTGGTTTACGAACACCCAGAGCATACCAGAAGCACCTGTAGCTGATAAAAATTGGAACAGGGCAAGATAGTCTCTTCCAGTGATAGATATTGAAGATGATATTGACACAGTTGCCCTGGTTACTTTTAAATGCTCTCTGTTAACCCACAGTAAACAAAATAAGTTAGTTATAATATGACACAGATACAAATTTCCCAAATTAACACAATTTTGGTAGGGCATAGCCTTCCATGTTTTTAAAAATCAACTGCGAGTGATATTCAAAATAGATAAGGAATGACTTTAGATAAAAAAAAGTCACATGCAGTATCCTATGCAAATATAATTGACAATTAAGTTACAAACAAGAAAAAAGTTACAAAATTATTGTTCATAAGAATTTCTGTAGGGCAAATCTAAAGTCATTCCTCAAAACCAGGCACATAGTACTTCAATAAAATTTCCAATTTTTCTTTCTAGCTCTTTTTAACTTCCTAGAAATTAAAAGCCAGTGTTAAGTTGTGTTGTTTGAATTTTGCCGCACTTTACACTAACGAAGAGGGCAGTCTCACATCCATAAGAGCCGCATTGATGTAGTTACTGCTCTCCCCGTCAATGGTAATCAAAAAAGGCAGGCATCTGTCAGGTGGCAGCATGTCCATGAAACGGTTCTTGTCATGGTTCCTCGGCAGACAGGCTATACTGCAGTCTTCGGCTTGCAGTCGAGGGGTGACTGAATTCAGAGTCTACAAAGAGAAAGGAAGCCAGGTTAAAAGAGGGGGACCCATCTAATAACCCAACAAGGGTGCATCAAGCATGCAGGAGGCCAACTAGAAAGTGCGACCCTTACACTTAGCATCATGACAAGCTGATAAACTCTTTAGTTAAAGCTAATGAAGCCTGAGAAGTGACAAAAAACCAAGGAAACATGGTGCAATGCACCTCTTCCTAGAAGGAAAACGGAAGCTAACCAAGCCAGGTACCTAGGAACCACATTCCCTAACCAGAGAAAACCTCACTGGTGTAGAGCACGATGCCAAAGGCTCTGCAAAGTTGGGGACTTTATCAATTATAATCACAGTTTCCTCTACCATAAATGAAAATATCCTGGGGAGCAATGGACAGAGCACTAGAATCTAAGTATTTCTTTCCTGGTGCTACTCTTCACTTCATTGTTGCCCACTTTCAGGAATTTTTTAAAAAGGCAGCAAAACTATTTGGCACTATTTAGACACAATGTTTAGTACAAACTTCAGCTATTGTTATAAATGTACTCGATCTCACAGAAGGGCAAAATGCACAAGGCTACATTTTTTAAAAGATTATAAATACACACAAATCATCACCACATTTGACTTTTTATAATACATTTGCTTCATGCTCTTCCCTGAGTATGAACTCGTTTTCCCTGCAGGATATTGCAGATATGAGCTCATTAATACAAAAGTGACTCTATAATATGTATAATGAAAGAGACAGGTATTATATTATACTTGAAGTAGGGTTAAAGGTTACACATTTAACGTGGAAAACCTTTCTTAAAAGAATTATTAATGCCCAGAACGAATTATGATAAGTCATTAAAAAAAATGCCTTAGAAATAGTTACCTGAAATTCATCTTTGAGATGTGAAGAGTTGGTCTGGGAATCTATTCTGATCATATCAAAATAGGCAGCTTTAAATTCGCACACAGGTATGGCAGTTTCTCCACATAAGCACGCTTCTAAAATGGCATCATGAATAAAAATGTACTGCTCCTATTAAAGAAAGAAAAAGAAAATGTGACACTATTTCAATACAACTTTTTCACGGCAGGTAGACAACACAGAGAATCTGCTCTACATGCAGCTGTTAATGAAAATTCCCCAAGTTTCCTATATGATCTGCACTGATTTTGATTATATATGAAGCCTGCTCTTTATGGAAGGAAAAAATAAAAGGAAAAGGAAAGATCAGTTCAGTAGAGGAAAATCAACCTACCTCTGTCTGGACCATGTTGATTCGCCGGGATCGTAGGGCTTTGACACAGTTGTAGATGTCAACCACACCCTCTCTTTCTGCCATGTCCAGCATGATGTCAATCACAATGTAACAGCCAGTTCTTCCAGCACCGGCGCTGTGGAAAACATCAAATTGCAAGAGTGAAAGAAATATGTAGGTTTGTGGATGCTTCACTATCTGTTCCACTTTCAGACACACATAAACTGATTTGACAGGACACATCATTTGTATATGCTGTCTAAGATCTTATTAACGCACAAATAGCATGTCACGGTTCCTTGGCAGACAGGCTATATTGCAGTATATATGAAATAGTATATAAAATGAAATAGTATATAAGATGAATACAGTATTCATACTGTATATGATATATACAGTAAGAATTGAAGATTGGAACAAGAGCCACAAATTATTTCTCAACTGAAAACAGTGTATATATGTTATTCGGGTCCCATTCAGGTCTTTATTTTATGTAAACTTAGTGTGCAGCATTCTAAACTCATGGTATTCAGGCAAGGGGTGCGTTTGTGCCATAAAGCCTAACTCTAACCTGAAAAATTTTCACAATCAGAACTCACTTCTGCAGCACATACACTAAACGTTTTCCAATCATCTCATTATGGGTCCTTGGACAGTGAGGCCAGAATGGCCCCTCATGGTCTCAAGGACACTGAGGTAAATACCAAGACAAAGGACCTTCATTCCAACCCCTTTAAATGACATGACAAGGGGCCACAGTTCACAAGAAATGACGGTGATCACAGAGAAGCAGCTCGATGGCAGAACAGAGCACTGGCACCGAGATCTCCAGGGAAAATCACAACAAAATGGCCCGTGTGACAATGGTTCCCAGTGGGGCCCAGCAATAGCCATGATCTCATTTTATTCAGTTCAAAAGCTGAATCAGAATGTTCTTTGATAATTTGATTCATTAGAAATGTTCCTCCAATTTCATAAGGGAAAAAATCAAAATAAATTTTGTTTTGTATTGGTGAGGCATGGAACTCACTTTGTAGTCAGTTTCTTCCTTTCCATAAATCCAGAGATATTTGAGTTTAATTAGAAAATGACACTTGTTTCAAGAGGGTATCTGGGAATCCTAGAGCACTTCTAAAGCAAGCAATTTAGAAGAAAGTAAACCTTGGTGACGAATCAAGAAGTTCCTGAATTGAAAATCCTTTTAACTCATTTTCTAAATGCTGAGATGAACTAATGACATTGTTTCTTTGTAACCCAGATTCGGTCACTTCTCTTAAAACTCTCTGTCCTTTTAGGAATTTAAGCAAGAGATTCTGTGGCTCTGTCTGTCTCTCCTTTCTCCCCTCCCATCTTCTCGACCCCTGTTGCCAGGGTTTGAGACAGGAAAGCAATTGAAGCGTACATCAGATTTCTTGAGCAGCGCTGAAACAGATTTTTTTTCCCTTGCAGTGTACAGCATCAGGTCCTCTGGGATGCCTTACCTGTTTCATTCACCATTGTTTTTGCTCCCTTTTATCCAAGACCATTTAAATCTTGAAAAGCTTGTATTTTCAGGGAACAAAACTGCTTAGGTACAATCTATTATGTAGCATGGAGGCGACATTTGAGAATGGGGGACAGGGTTTAGAAAAGCTTTTCAGATTCAGAATTTATTTTTCCAGTCACATCTCAAAGCAAGGTCTTGTAATTTGCTTTTAGTGTCTTGCAATGCTTTTTGTAAGGGAAGTTTCTAATCAGAAGAAATCTGGATATAATGTTCATGTCTCTTGGTATCTATTTGCTGTATTTCACTGATGTGCTTTTCAAGGTCCTCTGATGGATGATATTTTGGAGAAAATGTAAAATAGCCGTTTTACAGCACAAATTCTTGCAATTTAGGTCATTTAGTAACTCTGCATATCTCAAATTTAGCTTTAAAAGCTGGGATTCTAATGAGAATTTACTGGATTGGCAAGAAACCTCTCTTTTAACCTACCATCCATACAATATGGGATTTGCAAAAGCGATTAAAAAACACCCCCCAAACACAGATGTTGCCACTGCAAGGCAGAATTCTCTACACTTGTAATTGTGGATGGTACCATACATATTGAGAGAAATGTATGTATTTCTTAAGTTTCTATTTTATATCCTACTCGAGCTTACTCTTATTGCTGTTTTACAGTCCCCGTAACACTCACAAGCTAGAAGTTTGTAGACACATACTAATTTTTAGGCTAAAAGTCTTGTTTTGATTCTCTTAAGAAAAATAGAACAAAATAGAACTGACTGCCAGGCATGGTGGTGAAACCTTTTAATCCTCACACATGGGAGGCTGACCCAGGAGTTCAAGGCCAGCTAGGGCTATCCAGTGAGTTCAAGGTGAGCGTGGCCTACCTAGGGAGACCCTGTCTCAAAACACAAAACATGCAAACACACAAGACCACAAAAAGCCTACTGCACACAGGCACTGGTGTTTGGACCACCCTCACCTGCAGTGCACGACGATCGGGCCCGCGCTGGGCGGGTTGGATAACTTCACTCTCCGGATGAAGGACAGTAGGCCGGTGGCGTGGTATGGCACCCCGTGGTCAGGCCAGCCCGTGAAATGAAACTGCTTCACTTCACGGATTTCGTTGTACCCTCTCTGTGCAAAGATGGAAATAAGCACTTTCAAAAGGACCAAATAAATCCATTTAACACAATTACAGGTAGTAATGCAGAACTGCAGTGATAACTTAAAAATTCATCATAGAACAGACATTGGAGAAAACGATGCTAGCTAACATGGCCTAGATGCTTCCTTTCATCGTCCAACAACTGCCACCAAAGATGGAAATCAAGAAGTCCTGTGGGTCTGTAAACTCTCAGTTCTATCAGTCTGGGTAAATTTTATGTACCTGACAGCTTGCTTCTGACCGGGGATGACAACACATAAAACTGTCAGCGGGGACAGGAGGAAACGCCAAGAGCCTAAATGCGGCCTGGTTGACCCCAAGAGCCGTGCTTCCAAGTGCTGAATGAAAACGGATTGCCAGCCCCTCACTGCACCAGGAGACTTCAAAGCCTTGCTTATCCATGTTGAAAATGGCTTTGCAGCATGGCACAGAGGGATTTTCCAGGACACTGGCATTCTAGATTGGTTGGCGAAAATGCACGGGCAGCTAAACCGTACTTTGGGTAAACTGATTTTCTTAGCTCTGTGAAATGGTTCAGGGTGTATTATTCAGAGTTAACAAAAGTACAAAATGAAAGACATGAAGCATTCATTGGGCATCTCCCCCATCAGGTTAGTGCAAGAGAAGCTTGTAAAGGTGCACCCCAAAGCGCTCCTTCCTCCTGTGAAGAGGGGTCTGCAGAATGGGGCAACACAGGGTATGGAGCATCAGGGAAAGACCGAAAAATTTATTTTTAAGAGTTCCCATCTGAGCCAAAAGGGAAACAAATCCATTCTGAACACTGTGCTTGTAACTATACTGCAGACTACCTCTCCCATCAGAAAAGGCAAAGATGTTACATGAAATAAGTAAACCACACTGAAGAGGTTATTGCAGCTCATTACATAGAAATCAATATCCCCAACGCACTTGGAAGCCAGGGATCCTGCCTGACGATTCTTGTGGTTCCATTTCCTAGCACACAATATGCTGCGCAAAGCAGAGCTCGACAAACAATTATAACAATCACAGGGCTAACACCCTGAAGTTACAGTGATGGAAAAAACACTTTCCTTGTTAACTTTTCAAGTTAGTTCTAGGGAGGAAAAATCATGAGATATTCTGAGGCCTGATTTTAGATAATTGTGTCACCTTCTCTTACAAACACTACGACCAGAGGCCTTGCCTCCTTTTTTTTCTGTCGCATAGGATTTGCTTTTTTAAATCATTTCTTTCAAACTGGTGGTAAATGTTCTATCATTCTTTTCACTTAACATTTTCTGAGCGCTTACAAAATATGTCGTTGGTTCCCTCCAATAAAATGACCGGTTTCCAGTTTTAAATAATAAAAGTTAAAAATAAAAATCCTGTGATATCTCAATCAGAATCTTATTAATTCCATGCAGTTTTACTAATATCAAATATTCCTAAATTTCAGGATATGGTGCATGTCCCACTTCATTCAGATTTTATTTTATGTCCTGTAATATGTTTTGTTTTATACAATTAGTATCTGTGTCTTATAAAATGCAATCAAATTTTGGACTATTTCATTATTGTGAAATAATATTAATGTCTATTTTTTGTTTATTGCTGATATAAAGGCATGATTTAAGAATATTTCTGTTGAATTAGTCATTTAAATGAATGTGTACTAGTTTCATTATTTGAAATACTGTATCCAGTTTTATTGGTTTAAAATACTTTCATCTTAAAATAATTGTCTTTTGTAATTGTTACAGTGTGTTCCTTTTGCTGTGGTTATTTGTTAAAATTTCCAAATCATGTTGAATACTAGGGAGAACTCTTAATTCTTCCTAACTGTAGTAGGCAGAAGAGTCTTTAATCTTGTTTATTATAATAAACTATTATTTTATGTTTATGTTATATTATGTTTAATGGTCTTCAGCTTGTTTAGGAAGTCTACTTGCTTTGCTAATTAGAATATTACTACAGATGTCTGAAATAAAATTAAATGCATTAAGCTATTAATAAAATCATATAATTTTGCTCCTTTAACATAGTAACACTGAGCTATGTAGTGAAACCCTGTCTCAAAAAAACAAAAACAAAAACATAGTAACATAATGAAATGTCCTGTTGGATTTCCCATCACAGGTGAAATATCTTTGGACTCTTAGGGAAAAACAAAGTCACGATAGACCACATGTTTAACTCACAGCTGTATTAAAACATCCAGTATTTTATCTTGAATATTTCTTCTGTTGAAATGAAATTGGTCTACAGTGTGTGTATGTGCTGAGAAAGACAGAGAGAGGCTAAGCCAGGGCGGGGCACTGGTTTATTGCAGGACATGGTCCAGACGCAGTGTGAGCTTCAGAGGGTGCTCTCCCAGTCTACCTTTGCCTGTCTTGTCACTATTATGCTGGCTTCCCAAATATATTTTGTCAGTTTTAATAGCTTCTGTGGCTGAAATAGTTTGAATGATACAGGAATTGGCTATTATTTCAAAGGATAGAGGGCCTCACCTATAAATTCATAGTACAATTTTAATGGTAAATGTAACACTCATTCTGTTTTCTTTACCATTTTTTCAGATTTCTAACTCTTTCTGGGCCATGTTTTGTAAAGTATAATCTGACAAGAAATCAGTGTCTCTACAATAAAATTTAGGCCTAAGTTCATGCATAAGAATTGTAACTTTCCTACGCTAGTAAATATAGCTGTAGTTATTATATCTTTTCTTGTGTTTCCAATATGGTATACTTTACACAATATTATACCTTTTCATTGTGTCATATTTTGAATTGACAATGAATTAATCACTTTATTGCTCTCTTTAATGAACTATAGTTTTAATTTACTTTTCCAAATTATTTGTATTTTTTATATTTAATTTTCCTTAGTTATAGTCTATTGATTTTTTCAAATTTTATAACTTTTCATGATTTTTAATTGCCTTTCAAAAATAGAAATCTTTTACAAAAATGTTTCTTTAGAGGATAACCTAAGGTAGATTTTCATGTAAATTGTAGTTTGTAAAATATAATTTTCATTTTGAGGAAATCATTCATTCAAGGATTATTAGGAGAAGGATTTTTAAGAGTTAACTTGTGAGGGCATTGCTTTGATTTGCTGTGCCTCTCTGCTGGATTATGAAACTTTAAACATTTTTTAATGTACACAGTTTTCTTTTATGATTAAGTTCATAATTGCTTTTCATAGCACTTGTATGAATTTAAAGGAATGTATTTTTCCCATTCTCTATATTTAATAATAAGAGATAATAAATTCAGTTTAGTTGTTCTGCTTTTGACATCTCTATTACTGATTATTTTATTTTGATTGATTTGTCTGAGAGTTACACTCATTTTATAGTTACCAGACTGATAATTATGTTGTTCCATATAATGTTGGTTCTTATTTAATGTTTTCTTAAATTATTTTTTCATGTCAAAATTACCAACTGTCATTGGTAAAAAAAAATGGTATTTAGCAATTATTTGCCTATATTCTTTTAACTATTTCCCTACCATAAAATATATTTATATATAACTGTCCAAAAATATAAACAGAGTCATTGTATATACATAAGTGTCCTTTTTTCAAGCTTCACTGCCCTTTTCAACTATATATTGTTCCCCAAAAATAATACTCTGTCTACCTTGGTGATGATTTGCTTACAGCCACTGAAAAAGCTTACTGCTATTTTTACCTTAATGTGTTAACACCTAAGATTAGATTTATAAAGATAGTCTCTCATGGCATCAATATTTTAAAATTCTAAATAAACTGCTTTTTTGATATACAGAGGGTTTGAAGCAAGTTAGCTAAGATCAGCAATGTATGAAAATATTTCAATACATACACTTGATGAGGCTTATTCTTCTAAACATTATTTTTGCTGATTTGAAAGTACAAAATTGTATATCTACATTTAAGTTTATACATTTTCAACAGGGATGTTAACAGTTGTCTTCTCCAGAGATTTTGGTGTTTTCTGTTTATACTAAAGCTATTAAGGACACTGATAGTCACACATTTCTTTTGTGTGTGGCTTTTAATATTTGTTTTACAACAACTTTACACTTTTATGTGCTTAAATCTATTAAGCTGTTTTGCGGTGATATATGATTCTGTGCCTCAATTCTGGCTCCTATATCACACTCCTGCTTTAGTCCTTTCCCTTAAAAATCCCAATCAGATTGTGTGAACCTCCGATTCAAAGCCCTTTTTTGTATTAAAAGCTAAACTCGTCAAAATGGCCAAAAAGGTCCCACTTTCCTGGCTCTGTGACTTCTCTGACCCCAGTTCACATTTCTTTCCACTTACTTACCCATCTCTGGCACCCGGGCCTCCTGGGCATTTCTCCCTGGGACAGGGATACTTAAACCATGAGGCCACTGAAATGACACAACCTGACACCACCCCAGATCCTCCTCAAGTTACTTTCTGACAAATCCTCCTGCAATCATCACTTCAAAAAGTGTGAGGCACTTCCTCTTCTATTTCAGTAACATCCCTCATTTCAATTTCCAACAGTATTTTTTTTTAACCGCAGCACAGCACTTCCGTGGTACGGTTGCTTATTTCATATTTACCTACTGTCTCCTCTCTCTAGATGACAACCTCCCCGAAAACATCGATTTTAACACATGTCCTAAGGTTAAGAAAACATGCCTGGCCCATATGAATGCGGAGAGAAATATCTGCAGAAGGAATTTATTTTGTCATATCATTGAAACAAAGCCTGGCGAGGATTTGAAGAGACAAACAGTTTCCGTGGATATGGTTTTAATGCAGTGTGTAACACTTACCCTTTCTAGAGTGAATGTCCTTACTACATATTCAGCAAGTGGTTCCATTTCTACACAGGTTACTTTGAAGTCACCGTAAACTTCAGTGTCATCAGGCCAATATTTGTAGCACTTAACCTTAAAGACACAAAGAGTACATAGCTAGACCTGAACCCAAAATACGCATTAGGCAAGAGGATTTAACTCTAGTGGGTATTCTTTAGGTCACAACTAAATATAGTTGGAAATATTTGTAAATAAAAAATAATCTGTTACATATTAAAGAGAAAAACTTTGTTCACTCTCATAAAATGTGTACAAGGTTAATAATGCCAGTAGGTCTTAGCACAGAAATAATGCTTAGATATTAAATAATGTCTTAGCCATGGAAAGTGCAAAGACACTCAAGTGAAATGCTATACCTATAAAGATTTTTCCCAATAAGTGACTAAAAATATGATACTCTTTTTGCAGTGTATTATGCACTGCTTGTGAATTCTGCTTGTGTTTATGACCAAAAATAAATATATAAATAAAGTCCTTTTTCTTACCCGGCCCACCTCCACTAAATTTGTCACCATTACAATGCAGGCGGACTGTTCTTGCCAGACCATTCTCCAGAAATCATAGACCGTCTCATGAACAGGGCCTATGAAGCAATTAATTTGAATTTTGTAGTTAGTGAGCAATTTAGATAAGATCCACAGCAGACTAAATTCAATGGAAAAAGCTAATACAAAATGCCACTAAGCCTACTGACATCTAAATTCACGCTGCAGCAAATATCACAAGCATAGACATGGCTTTCACAATTTCCTTCTATGCTTCTCAACTCAGATGACAGTAACACGAGTTTCTAGGGCAGTCATACTGACCACTAAGTTGCCTTTTGCATATGCAAAGTAGAACTCGTCACCATCAATCAAACAGAAGTATTAGTGAGTAAATAAATGCCCATCATTCACAAACAGTGTAAGTTCAGAAGTTAGAGAAGAAGCATCCTTACACATAACACATCGTAATACTACTGCATACACCATGCATGTGCAGGAGCATCCTTGGTACCATGAAACCAGAAGAGTCCTGAAAATAACGGTTGATCTTGCCAACTTTAAAGAGGATTCAGTTAAACTCAGTTACTCTGAAACTATGTCAAAATACTTAGAAAGGACCGCTGTCAAAAGGGCAAACATGGCTTTGGTTTTACTTTTCTGTTGTATATAACAGATGCATGCTTCTTTTTTGATGGCCAGTCATCAATGTGGAGAGACATCTACCAATAATTTTTGTTTTGTTTTGGTTTGGATACTTTCATTCCCTAAAGCACCACTCTAAGAAGATTTCCAAAATTTTTATTTTCCACAATGAATAAACTCATGATATTCCCTCTAGGTCTGCTTTGTCTTGGTCTTGACTTGCAGGGAAACAGTGTAATGACTCATTGTAACAGTACTGGCCTTGGGAATTATTATATTCTAGGCTGACCCACTCTGCTGCAAGAACACAGCCCCTTCTACAAGGAGAACCCTCACACACATTCCCTCCAAAATAAGTCCTTTCTCAACCCAGGACTGTGGATTCGTGTTTTGAGATGGGAAGATGCTAAGAATGAAATCACAGAGACTGCCAGCAGCTTCTCTATACACTGAATTAAAAATCAACCAAATCTAGGTTTCAGCCAGGTAAAAATTTGTACTATGGACATGAGTAAAGAGCAGTGTCAGAAAAGTTAATCTTTTCAGTTAATTTCAAAAAAATGGCAAAGGATAGCCATTTGGCTAGATAGATGGCTAGATAATCAAGTTGTTTAATCCGTAGCGTTTGTAAAGACAAAGTGATACCTTGGGTTGCAATGTAGTGACTTGGTCTCTGGTAGCCCTAAAACAGGAAAACATTTCAGTTATCACTTTACAACAGGATCACAAATCAATCAATGAAGGCATAAAAAGATGAAGACAACCACCTGTTAAGGTTAAGTTACAGTAAAAAGTCCAGAAATGAGCAGTGAACACGTAGTTCACTTCTCAAACCTACATTATCTGCAAGGTAAACATAAAGCAAAAATTAGATCTTTTAAAGGCTCTGATTAGAATATGTGGTGTATAATTGAATTTTGTTTGCTGTGAAAACCTCATAGATTTTATTTGATTTCACTAAAATGTTTATGCCTTCATGTTAATCTTTAGTCATTCATTCCTGGTAAAATTGTGTTCAAAAATACCAATTCTGATTTTGCCATCCAAAAGTACAACACATTGCATTACAAATGGACGAGGACATATTAGAACCATAAAAGAAATACAGAACATTCCAATGTTAGAGCTGGACAATGCATGTGTGCATCCAATCAAAGTCCTGCTGAGATTCTTTTGGAGACTATCCACGTTCTGCAACATGCTTGGGAATCCATGAAAACTATTTTGTGTGTGCCGCTTATGCTAACGTTAATTCACACACACATAATTGTAGGTACACACACATATATAGAGAAAGAATTGTTTTAAAAATACATCTTATCCCAAATGAAAGGTTTATTTTACTTTCAGTGTGCCAGAAGTCTTATGTAAACATTTAATATAGTTTGGAAAATTATTCCTGATATGGAATGTCTGGTTATTTGCTTTCCAGTGGCCAGATTTAAAAGAAATCATGATTTACAAAAATAGTGTTGGGTTAAGTTTTCAAATTTGGTGTGTGTTTTCCAAAGAATTTAGTAATAGTTGTTAGGAAAATCTGTCCACATTTTTGTTTTGCCAATTTAATGCATGTGTAAGTGCATATGAACTGAGATCTTGAACCCAAAATTTAATAGAGTGACTGAATTACACCGTTGCACCATTTGAAGACTTCTGTTTCTTCATATGCCAACATAGTATAATGTTTTATGAAAGCATCTCAAGTCATTTTTAATAAAATATTTACCAATTGCTGAAATTATAGTAATATAATAGGAGAAGAAATGACATAATTATTTAGTAATCAGCCAAAATACACTGGGGTCTTAACAAATGTTGGATAACAATTATTTAGAACATAGTCTTATAGTATGAAATATACAGTAGTATTATGATAAGGCTCTAGTGTATATATCTGGTATATATTGGCAGAAAAAGTTAAATCAAAAAGGTAAAGAGCAATTACAAACTTAATCAAAGAAATGTTTATTTCTTTTATCCTAAAGAGTAGACAGCTTAGCTTTCCACGACGACATTTCTGCTGAATTTAAAGATGGAATAAGATTATGATCCAAAATTTAACCAGTATACTCACATATGATACTTAATACAATAATCCAACTAAATAAGTACTTATAATCCTCAAAGTAACTTTAAAACATTGACTTCCTAAGTGTGATCAAAATTATTTTCTATTTATGAAAATTAGAAGGCGTTGAAGCTTACTGCTCATCTTTACATTTTTAAAAGTTATGCATTACGCTAAAGTACTGGGCTTCTACATTTTGCCCTGGAATTATCTACATTTTGAATCAGTTAACTTCAGCACCTCCATTTTAAGTGTTGAAAATGACTGAGGCTTAACATGCTAAATATGTAGTAGGCATGATACTAACCGCTCAACATGCATTCTTTCGATTCTTTTAATAAAGAGATAGGGTTAGCACTATAATTATTAGTCCCTCTCTGGAGTGTAGGAAACTGATGCACAGGTAGAAAAGTAACATTCCCAAGATCTCCAGTGTGATTTTGAACCAGGTGGCATGAACAAAGAACCCGTTTTCCTTATATAAAATGTAATATTTTGCCTCCTTAACAATAGTTTAGTTGATAATTACTTTTTATTACATAATTGGTATGTACATATAATTAAATAAAAATTTAATAGAAAATTGTCCAAACCAACTTTTCATTAATAAGATTCGATATATATGTGTGATATAAGTATTTTAAAATTGCAATTTAGTAATCATTTTGCTTGAGCAATTTTGCCTTAGAAGCCAAAACCACACCCCACAAAAGAGTCTCCTACTTATTTGAACATCAGGAGCCAATTGAAAATTAAATTTTAGAAATTCTACTACACATCATACTATCCAGCTTCTCACATATGTTTGGGAAAGGGTAAGAATAAAAGTCAGAAACAGAAATCATCAACAAAGAAAACTCGAGTACATAACTGTTGCCAAAAATGACCTGTTTTTCTAAACAAGATAAGGGAAGGAGGTAAAATAGATCTTTACACATGTAAAAGGATTACAAAAAAATGAACATAAATATGCTTTATGAGACTCATTAGGTGAAGCATGCAGAAATAACTAGTAGTAGGCATTAGTCATAATAATAATTAAGAGTACTGATATTAAATACTTATAAAAGGGTGCTGTTATTTACATATAGTGGTACTTACATCCCTGTACAGCCAAATCTACAGCCCAAACCAAAGTCAGGTGTGAAAGAAAGCACAACAACATCAGTAAGTACTAGGACGTAGAACAAGGAAATGTGCACAGTTTGTTCTTTATTTAAAAAGCTAGCAATTACTTTACAGTAATAACAAGCAAAAAGTTCACAGATTTAAGAAGATGAAGTGAGCCCCTCTCAGTATAGGGACCATCGAAGTACTTACATCGATATAGTTGGCGTTAATGTAATCTGAAGAAGGGTCATCCTCAACCGGCTGCAAAATGACTCTGGAATGATCATCTGAAATATTTAAATAATAAAATAGCCTATGAAACCTCCCCCTGTTCTGAGACAATGTCACTGGTAGCAATTGAAAAGAGTTTAGTCTCTAACTCTTACGCATACCTGCCTACACTCCATATGCAACTTACTGCTACCAAATCAGTCATCGTAAGGAAATGCGTGAACTTTAATGAGTTTATTACTTATTACATCCATGGTGGCTTGTGCATACACAGCTCACATTTGCATGGTCAGGGAGTACAGGGAACGAGACTGTGTTTATGAATGTGAGCCTGGAACCTGACTAGAGAACATAATTGGCACAAAGTCTATTTCCAGTTCTTGGGCAAAATTTTAAGTAGATAAGAACCTTTTTCTCTGTATTTAACAGCCAAATAAATATCAGAACTAGGCTGAATTTGGAACCTTCCTCTTTTCTTATGCTTTGACCGTCAAGGTTAAGATTTGATGTATTTCAGATACTTGAAAATTATTTAAATTCATGAAAGAAGCAAATCAGTAGCTCTTTAGGAGTTAAATCACCTACTACTTTCTTTATTGCTCCTGCCGTTTCCACGGGGCAGTGACTGTATTTTTTTCAGGCCCTCATCAGAGAGCCTGAATCAGGAGAAAGCTCCAAAGGGTGGGTGACAACTGGTGTCAGTCAGCAGTTCCAAGCAGGGAGGGAAGGTATGGGAAAGGGTAACCTCCAGCCGGGAGTACATCAGTGTGCTGAAGCAATTTACACCTGAAAAGACTGTTTCCATTATCCTGATACTTTTAGCTGTTTGGTAACACCCCAGGCAGGTGTGTACAAACACAAAAACAAAGAGGAAATTATCCCCACGTGGTGAAAACTGAGGCAATTTAATTAACGAGAACAAGGACAACTTCCGAGTTTCTGCTAATACCGCTCCTGTTTTTAATATTAAATAGATTACTTTATGAGCTGAAGTGCCACCCTCTAGGATTACCTTGAAGTCTAAAATCATGTAAGGAGGAATGACAGGTAGCTGTAGATCTCAGTACACACAACATTTATACTCACCAAGGATTTTATGGGAACTTACATGCTATAATGTTTCCGTATCGGTTTTTGGCTCTGTTTTGATCTTTTTTAGCTACATCCCACGATGCCGACTGACCTTCAAAGAAGCTCTGGGAAAAGAACAGAAATTAACAAGTGCACTGAATTTAATTCTGTTTTCGTAAAACTTGTTTATCTGTTCTGAAGCCTAAAGTAGGAGAAAACCACTTTCTCAGGGAGGCAAGGATTCCTACGGTGGTAACCAAGTTCCACTTTTAGATATCAGTGTTGGTTTTTGGACTCACACTTGTTCATCTTGGATTGGACAGAGTTCAAATTGAGGACCTAAAAAAAAACCTAGAGAAGTAAAAGGACCTTGAAAGTCCTTCACATTTAAGATAGCTGTAACTTTGTAAGATGGAAATAGAAAAAACCATTATCCTTTTCAAAACACAGTTAATAACAGTGCACCAAAAGCTGCAAAAACCGCTTCTAATGACTGTATTTCAAACATGCATTCAGTAGTATTTATAACAACAAAAAACCCCACTGCTTCCCACTGTAATTATTCATTAAATTATGTGTAGTGCATCATATTTCTGTTTCTTTGAAGATCATGAAAAGGACTGTCCCTACAACAAGGGACTATATGAAAATTAAGAACTCCCCCTTCCCCAAGAATCTGGGAACAGATGAATTTGTTGATTAGTTTAATTACCATATGCACCAATTTAAAATGTGTAGAAAGATTTCTTTTAGCAGAAAAACTAAAACTTTGCTCAACACAGGAAATGGGGGCTTCAAAGGGCCCATAGTCTTTGAAGCAAAGTACACAGGAATGCACATGAAGTGAACAAAAAGAGCCAGCTCCGGCAGAAATATTCTAATTTTCCCTGCATGGACTGTGCTGTCACAGCACAGTGCTTCAGTGTGTATCTAAAACCAACACTAAAAATTCAAAGTCAGATTGTATTCACCTCCCAAATAAGTTACACAGTAGTCTGTGGATGAAATGTGGGGTTTTAAACATTTTTTTCCATGTAGTTGGATGTGCTTCAGAGTTTTCAATGTGAAGTACTGACTGGATTCTTTCACTTTCGAGGTGCTAGTGAGTCCTGAGTATAAGGTAGGGGCCGGACAAGCTGCCATGCCCTGACTAGCATTTCTCAGCAGGCACAGCGTGGCACGGGCACTGTGCCCTTTCGGCCACACTGTGTCTGTGGGAGTGCTCTGTTTCAATCACTTCCTCTGGAAGATAAACACTGGTATTTGGGTTTGAGTGGGAGGGGGAAGCAGGTTGGAAGAATTGCCCGCTTCCTTCTCTTGGCATCTTACTCTTGTTTACTTGGTTTGCAGGGCTCCCTTCTTCTTTCTGCCACCCTCATCCAGTCTACACCAACGTGAACCCAAGACTGGCAAGCAGAAAACTGAGGACAGAAGCTGTGTTATCCTTACTGCAAGGATCCAGAGGCAAAGAGACAGAAACATCTGGCACTTAAATCATCAGATGACAGAATCTGCCGTGGTACTGCGGGACTCCAGTCCTGCCAACGAGTTTTTTAAATAGGAGACTATAAAGAGGAGGTAACAAAGCGATTTTTTCTTTTTTTTCTTTTGTACTGGGGATCGAACTCATGACCTCAAGCTTGCCAGGCAGGCATTGTATGATCTAAACCCCTGGCCCAACAAAGTGTTTTTAATAACCAACAAATAAATCATGGAATCTAGCATTAAAGTTCTCATAATGAATGCAGATCCAGATCTATACTTAGAAATCACTTTGTTTGTTTGTTTGTTTGTTTCTTGATTCAGTTCCATGCCCTTCCCCAAGACCTCCCCTTGACTGACACTCATAAACACTGGTCTCCACAGTGCGCCCCACTCCTCGCTATGTGAAAGGGAGGGAGAATGTTAAATCCCCGACCTGTGGGTAAGGGTGAAATGTGATCCACGACGGAATCACTCACCTCGTACTCCTCCTTGAATCCGTAGCTGTCTGACGTCTTCATGAGGTTGATGTGCTGCAGTAAGTCTGCCACCCGGATGGCGGGGTGCAGCTGGCCTGTCTGGTAAGGGGACTCCGTCCCCTCACAGAGGTAGCGAGGCACGTCCAGGAGGCGGCTGGACTCTGCCGCAGCACTGTGGTTTTCATCTGGTATTTTTCATATTCCAGAAGATTAAAAAAGAGATAAAGTTATCTTGTTGAATATACATCTACGCAAAGGAGATTCTAAGAGCTTAAGATCTTTCTGATAACACATAGGAGGGAAGGAAACGCCAGCCAGTAGGGGCCTAGGGCAGCAGCCCCTTAGAGACAGAGTCTTGGGCTTTTCCTTCAGCTCGAGGCTTGAAGTCACAGCACACTCTCTCTGTGTTAGCAAGACATGATGTTATGAGATGCGGGATCTCCTTTCTGGAACGGCACAGGAGGGAGCTAGCTGGGTTTCCACTGTTTCGGCATCTGCAGTCACAGTACTGTTGGGTGTGACCGGAAGACCAAATCAGCAGCTGGAGAAGTGTTCTCACTACAGATTAACTTGGACAAGGCCCTTCTGACCCCTTCCCCAGTCTCACTCCGAGACCTGAGCTGGCTACTCATCCCCACAGCTCTTCCTCTGGTCCCCATAGTGCTCCTAGGTCCTGCGACCTGGGCTGCTTAACACAGCACAGCCTAGGCTGGAAAAGGCGAGCACTTTTCTGATCAGCCTCGGACCCCACTCTGTCTGCAGGCTGGGCTCCTGTGCATTTGATTTGATTTCTGCCCTTGGTTTCTCCTTAGTATTGCTGCCTTTATTGTTAATATATTTAGACCTTTGTGATCCCCAAGTGAGCAAAAACAAGGGTGCTTCCAGAGAAAACTGTGGCCATCACCTCTGGCTTCTCCCCACCCTGCTCCGGGCCTGGTGACAAGGCTCCTTCTCACACTGCAGTGCCTTCCTGTCTCCTACCTGTCCCTTCACTTGATCTCTATTGTACTGTTTATGTACCTGTTTATTTGTTTTCCTAATACCTGAGTGCAGAGCGTGTAGATACAGTCCTACTTTTTATTCCTAGCTCACAGAACTCTAATGAATCCTTCAACAAGTAAGTTAAAATCAAATGAATCCCTTACCACCCACATTTAAGTGCAGGCCCCACCCCAACTGTGTTATTAGCTCAAATTAAAAGACACTTTTAATTTGCTTTCTGTCATCAGGAGGAAGAAAAGAACAAGAACATTGTGCCTAAGAAGAATAAATAATATTTTAATGATGGAAGTACTAATCATTACAAAGAGAGGCATGCTTATATTTATCACAGTTAAACTTACCACTTTCAAAGAAAACAAATGTTTTAAGGGGTGTTACTCTGAAAAGCATTATATTGTCATACTCATTAACAGAAAAGAAAATACACTCTCAGGAAATTTTGTTTTTAATGATAATGCATACTGTAGAGAACGATATTTAATTAACAGTTAAAACATTTCAAGTGCTGGTACATTTGCCTGTTCTAGCACCAAGTCTACAAATAGGATATGGCAAAAAATGAATTGTTGTCCCCATGATAAACATTTTTTCTTCCTAGAGAAGGGAAAAAAAAAAGAACCCTACAATCAGATATGTATAACTCTACAATTTAAATTGGTTGCATTTACTTTAACCTCCCTTGTTAAAATGAATTTTTTTTGGCATTTATTCCTAAAAATATCACATTGAATGAAAAAATCCCCTGGTGGACCTTCTGTGACTCAACTACCGGGAGAATGAATGCTGTTTATGTGAGGTTGGTCCACCACTATAGAAAAACATTTGCCAGCAGACATGATTCACAAGAGTTACTGCCTTAAGCTGAGACTAGTCAACTATCTACCTCTGCTCAACCATTACAATCAGTAGACTGACATAAAGAATATGTACATCTCCCCATAAAAATTCAACTCAGAAGTAACTGAGGCGAGGCACCATCGCAGAATGTACAGTGGAAGGTGAGACATGGAGAGAACAGGTCATACCAGAGAGGTCAAACGCAATCACTCCACCCGGACCAAGCAGCCAGGGCTCTGTGGAGGACCCTCAGAGCTCACACAGGCCTGCTAGAGCAGCAGAACTGTTACAATCCCGAGCCTCAGTGAGAAACACAATTCACCATATGCCAGTTCTTACAGCCGATTGTCTCCCAACATGAAATTGACAGTGCCTTGGTGCTGCATTGCGCTTTAACACAGCAGTACAATGATCAGTAAGGTCTTAAAAATAATCACAAATGAATTATTAATCTCAACACATTTCTACCTCATTAAACCATCTAATAAAGCAACTGCTAGTGAGGATACACATGCTAATCAGTATCCTTCTCACATATTTGAAAATAACAACTCGATCCTTGATTGAAAGGTTTTCTAGAGTTTTTTGCAATACACTTACCGGTTATAGGGACTTAAACCCAATGAAGCAGTAAAACACAAAAAACAAAAATATGAATCAATATGAAAAACCTCTAAGCCCTTTAAGTCAATAAGTAGACAATATTATTTTAAGAAATATTTGAAGTGATTTCAAAAGTTGCTTTACAAATACAAAATAAATTAGATGCAAAATAACTATAAAAACCATAGTCTGATAAAAATGCAATGCTTCTCTATATCTAAAATGATTTATGGCAGACTTAGCTTTTAAAGAACATCAAATGTACAGAGTCCACCAAAAGAAACATACACACACTTCAGAAAAAGAAAATCAGTATGGTATTTTTTCAACAGATGGGGGGGCCCTAGTGGATGTCTGTATTGCAGAAAGCCCACTACACTGCTGCAGTTTAAGAGCAGAAACTGAAAATGCACAGGCAGCAATCGCAATGACGCAGGTTACCCAAGCAGCAGTTCACGGTACTCATAAATGTATGGAAGCTCATAGCTACACTTGGAGTACCTCTTATCATTATAGAGGCCAAAGATAACTTGCATGAGTTTCATATCTCAATACATTTAGTATTAAAATATTTATGCAAGGTTTTATTTTCCTGATATGTGTCCACATTTTTGGGTGGATTCTATATTTCATGTCAACCAACTTGATTTTCAAAACAAAATAAAACGCGTAATGAACGTTTACATAAACATAGCGTATGACCTTGTTGGGCTCGCTCTTCCTTACAACTGAATATTCCTTTACAGAAGGAAGGTTATTGCGGTCACTGTTTAAACTTTGGTGTCTATAAAAGTCATGGGCATGATTTCATTTTCTCTTTATAAAACCCTGTGAACATTATACAGCACTAGATATTTTACTGGTATAGAGATGAGAAAGCAAACATATAAGGTATTTTCATGAACTAAGAGTTAATGCATAGGAGGACTGAGACTCGGACCTAGTTCTACATACTCTTAGAAAATCATTAGGATGAAATTTCACCTTTTAGGCAACTGATTCTTTCCTAATGAG
Organism: Dolichotis patagonum; assembly: GCA_004027295.1. Lineage (NCBI taxonomy): Eukaryota > Metazoa > Chordata > Mammalia > Rodentia > Caviidae > Dolichotis > Dolichotis patagonum. Next base: position 67,960 of record PVJX010005308.1, read on the forward strand.
TTTAATAATGTTTTAATGAATTTTCTTCTAAATTGATATTGACAGTGTCCTTCGGTACTGAAGGCAAAATGGTATCTACAGAGGCATTTAGGGACCCCTCTGTGGCTGTCATCGAAGGTTCTACCCTATGACTGCAGGTCATCCCTTGGGACAAATAGCAAATTCATTTCCCTCTGTTTATTGATATGGACATCACCCAGAGAGGGCGGTAGAAGAAAACCAGATTCTTTTAGACTATATATTCCTTAATTCAATTACAGAATTATAATTTGAAATAATTTAGTGGGTAAGGGGTATATTTTTATTAATTGGATTAGTTGTACTGTTCCAAAACATTTTGTAACATAATCGAACATGGGCATAAAAAACATGTATAAAAGGTAAACTAAAAGTTTTATATTTAATGAGATGTTACAAATAACAAGTGTCATTTGTGAATTTTAAAAGATATGGTTATCTGACAGTTTCCGTATTTCTTTGGTTACATTTTAATTAAAAATATTGGAGTTAAAGTGATACAAACTCCTGAACATTCAATCAAGCAGGCCAGCTCTTGGTTGGGGATAAGGTACCCTTTGAATGAAACTCATTTAGTTTCTGAAATAGCTCCACTTTAAGATCAATGCGATTTTACTTCTGGAAGGCCTCCGTCACCACTAGCAGTGTCAGCATCTTAGATGTTGCACAGAGGTGAACCATGTGGCTTGTTCTAAATATTAGAAAGACAGCATTTATCACGCGTGTAAGGCTTCCCTACAATTCCAAACCCGGCATCAAGATCCTAGCAATGCAACCGTGTTGGTAAAGTCTTAGTAAAGACAAAAGAAAAGCAAGTGCATCCAGTAGTAACGGTCACTTATCAATGTTTTCTTTTATTGCTATGCAATTGAAAAGATTTAAAAACCATTCCTTCTTCCAGGTAAACTTTTATATAAAATGCAGTATTAGCTATCACTGGCTCCTGAGATCTGCAGCACGTAGGCTCCTTTCCCAACCAGGATACATTACCACTAGTCCTCTAGCAAAGGCCACCGAACTTTTGCTGCAAATCTAACAGAATCTTAATTTAAAGAATATGGTGACTTCAACAGTATCCCTACTCTGCTCCACCTAAATGCACTCGATCTAATTGCATGGGCTCTCTCTTAAGGCATAACTATTTTAAGTATAAGTTGCTTTCTGCATCACAAACAGACAGAGCTATAACTCATGCAAGGAGTTGTGATACATGCAGTAAATAAATACATAAATGAAAATGATGATGACGATGATGATAAAGGTTTAGGACCTCACCTAACACAGCAGTCGGCACAAGAGGGTCATTGGGCACTGCAGGGAAATAAGGATCATGAAGGAGTATATTGCTCTGAAATTGAATTTTGAATCCTTCTTTTAAATAATAGATTACATTTTCTTAAGAAATATAATTACTAAACTGCCTTCTATTACTGGATCCTGCAAGAGGAAAATTCTCTCTTCTGGTTTGGGTTATCTCAAAACCTCAAGAAAGCTGTATGATTATAGCTCAGTATTCTGTTTAATTTAAAAAAGCCACAAGATTCAACTTGACATTATAAAGAGTATAAAATTAAGGAGAAAGAAACCATGCATTTTAGATCTAAGGTGCTAGGACAGAAATGATCTCATATTCATTCCATACAGATATTTTCTCAGTTAACTGTGGGAAATAGATTTAATCTTTTATCTAAGTGTGTAAGTAGATATTTATAGACACCTTGCTGAATTGGGGCTTTCTAGTAAGATACTAGTGTATGCAATAATTAGAAAAGTTTAAGTAACAGAAATGTTGTTTTACCTGTAATTGATTAAATATTAAATCAAATACTTAGAGAGATGGTACCTTTATATATTAGCAAAAATTACTTTGAACAATGATAGAATTTTGTGTTCTTCCCTATCATTTATCTTAAAGTGGAATGAAAATAAAATAGACCAGAAAGGCTCTATCATGTCTTAAATGAAGTGCCAAAGTGACTCACATTGTATTTCTAACTTCTAATTTGGTAAAGATATATGTCAGGGAAAACAATAGGCTGCATCTAGAGCCAATAATTATTAAAAATTTTCAGGAAGCTGAACACTTGGGAAAAATCTCTCCCTCAGAAAGCTGTGAAGACATACAACCTACAAATACTTTGCTTTCAACCTTATCATTACATACATTTACAATTTGCATAAGAAACAACAAATGGTGCCTCCTTTTCTTACATCAATGCTTTCCAGACAGGATATACACATCCCTAGGTCTATGAAAAAATGCCTCTGGCTACAAAAATCCAACAAACTGCTATGCACACTTCAAGCATCAGCTTTAGTTGGGGATTTGAAGAAATGAAACCAGGTCATGGAAATTTAATTAACTTAAAAATACACAGAGGTACTATAGAATGGACTATGAAATTTATAAGAAATTTGGAGATAAACAGTAATATTGAATCTGAAATAATTATTCAAATCATCTGCAAACAATACTTCATATTTTGAAATATTCTGAAAGTGTTACCTGCATGAATCAGCATTAGTCATTTTGTAAGACAAACAGACGGATAGTTCAGACTTCACACTAGCAACTTTATAGAGTATTTAGACTAATCTTTCCGCTAGTTAATTTTTTATATTGAAATTTTCTAGGATGTCATAGCAGACTAATTTTAATGGAATATTTTTATCTATACTAATTTCCAGCAAGAATTAATAGTTTCTTCAGTTTTTCAGGACTGGGAATTGAACTCAGGACCTTGTGCTTGCCAGGCATGCACTGTGCCACTGAGCCATCTCCCTGGCCTACTGTTTTTTCCTTTTTCCCTTTTTTTTGTAATATCAGAGACCGAACTCCTGCCTCGTGCTTGCCAGGCAGGCCCATATGCTGCTGAGCTAAATCCCCAGCCCCTACTGTCTTTTTCTTATCTCAAAACAAACTTGATCTTATACAAAGAATGATGCAAATGGCAAAATAATTATAAATTCTGGCACAAATTCATTTTATATAAGCAATCATATATTTTAACTTACAGCACTTAATGCGGTCTGAGTGATATGTTTTTGGAATATTTCTTATATTTTAATAATAATATTGATGTAGTTTGAAGTGAAACAAAATCCACTATGCAGCCTCAATGCAGGCCTTCTTATACATTCCATATCACTTCTTTCTTCTGTATCTAGCTGCTTCTCCCCTTTCTCCTGCTGTTATTCAGTTAATCTGAAGAATGTATAAATGAATTTACAGAGCTTCAAGGCAACAAATTAAAGTTTGATGGAAAAACTTACATCTTGGACTAAAGTTGTGTTGGTCCATGAAGGTGATGGACAGAGGGTCTTCTGCATGTAGTGTGCTCTGATCCGCGTAACTTCGGTCCATGGCGTTCACCATGTGAGTCATCTCCTGCCGCGCATTCCCCATAGCGTCCTTGCGCTTCTTAGCGAGCTTACTGCCAAGGCAAATGGGAGAGGGAACCCTGAGTCGGAAGCTTGAACCGCAGTTGACACCAGCAATAAGTAGGTCAAGTGTGCCCGAGCACAAGGTTACAGGTGTGGCTCATTAAACCTGAGGCCTGGCTGTAATATCGGGAGTTAAGTGGACACTAACAATTACGCTGGTTGGTTGCTGCGAAACTACTGCTCTTTTCAGGTATTTCAATATTCCAGCTGTGGACACAACCCTCTCATCGTTTTTTCTATTTCATTCTGTTAAAATAAATCTCATAAGAATATAAGCACACTTTACCAAAAGTATAAAAAAAACACTTCCTAAACTGAGTAGTCCAAGGAAGATTTAAATTAAAGTTTTAATCACTCTGCTAGGTGATCAGTTCCTTTGATCATCTTTTGCAAGTTCTTTTTGACATTAACATGACCTAAATTTGTTTTATGATAGCCACCCAATGATAAGAGACCAGGGAGGGTCCTGTGCTAAACAGCTACGGTGGCACAATCACAGCACTCAGGGAAGGACCACATGCCAGCCCAGTCTGGAGAACTTAGTTAGAAATTCTCTCAAAAAAAGAAGAAGAAAAAAAAAAGAAAAGCAAAGAAAGCTTGGATCGCATCTCAGTGTGAAGGCCATGGGTTTAAGCCTTAGTAGTGCAAACAAAGAACAAACAATCAAAAAACAAAAACTCATTCTTAATTTTCTCTGCTGTTGCTAAGTAAAAATTGTAATATGGACAGCATTGACATCTTTAACAAAACACTTATCACGTTAATAAAAACCTAACCTGAAATCTTAAAACTGACCACAGTAACACGTAATTCAATTACACATAGATACAGGGGATTGAAGTATATATGTGCAAGAAAAGTTCTGAGACAAATGTGAAAAATGCCCTGCAAACTTCTAGTTTAAAGTATCACCAACAGCCTATCCCTGTAAACTAGTGATTTGAACCCTGTGGCAAAGTATTCCCAAGTGAAATACCTCATGAACACCACAGGGCACAAGACCGAGAGGATTTAGAAGTGAGCGGAGTTTACATTTTTGAGCAACTCAGATAATGATACCTTTATCTTACAAATCAAGAATGTAAATTATATTTCGGTTGTATGTGACTGTTTCATAGAGACCAGGTAAGTAAAAAACTATCTAAATCATATTAACCAGGCAACTTTTTTATGATATAAAAGTGTTGTAAACCTCTGTAGTAGGCAAATTATAGAGTAAGTTCATGGCAGTAGTTACATTGTCTTGGAAATGTTCTTGTTCATGGCTTCTCAGCTAGATTGTGAAGATACTCTCTTCTGTTCCTCATTAGTATCTGTATTTGAATGAATGCATTGCAAATACTACGAAGTTTCATTGTGTAGCTTCAGTTATGTCCAAAGGCTTGCAGTTGAAAATCACTCTAGAGACTGGAGAATTGTTCCAGTGTTTTCTTTCCTGTGGGAATAGTACTACTTGTCCTCACGGGGCATACTCAACACGCACGACACATTAACGTAACAGATTGGGCACCCGAACAAGACAGTCATAAACTAACACTTGGAGATAGGTGTGTACCTGCACTTTAAAGAAACAGTTATCACCACAGTATTAGTCATATTTAAGCACACAAGGACAAAGTTACAACCACCACCACTATATAGCACCACGACTACCTCTACACCATCACCAACACCATCATCATTTATCGGCCACATTTGGCCTCTATGCCCACATGGCCGTGAACTCTTTGTTCTAGCATCTAGCTTAAGACTGTGAAAAACTGCCAGGCAGTTTAGGGGTAACTTGCATTAAATCTGAGTGTTTAAACTAAGAGTTAATTTCTTTTTAAAGATGAAACAATTCTAAATGTTTATATTAACATTGTTAATTTCTTTTGAAGTGGTTTTATTTTTTGAAGGCGTGTGTGGACTTAACTAAATATCATTAAGTCATATTTAGCCTACAGACTTCTACTTTCTTGTTTTCCTCTAGGCCATCATATACAGTATTTATTTTTCGATCTACAACATTCTTTATCTTGTAATATTTGGCTAACACCCATCTGTTCTTTTTCAGCCAAAAGATGTTTTATGGTACCGTGTTCTCTTCCTGTAATCACGTGTGTCATTACAAGTGCTTCTTCACCTGTTTTCCTCACTGCGTGAAGCATGAAGACAGACACCACCATATGCATATATCCTGGGCCACTGAAGTGCGCTTACATATTGTGAGAACTCAATAAACACTTGTTGAGTGGATAAATTAGGCCTGTTATATGCTGGGCACTCTCCATTTGTTAATTCAATTAATTCTCAGATCAATCCACTGAAAGCAGCATAATGGTTCTAATCCTATACATGGGTTCACTGCAGATTAGAGTTAAATAAGCTGCCCAAGGTTGTTACTTAATAAGCAATGAAGAATCACCTGGTTCCAGGGCCTAAGCTCTTATTCTATATGCTGATGCTAACGGTGCCTTTCCAGCCACTTATAAAGTGCTCTGTATTAAAAACACTACACAGTTCAATTACTAAAGGCTGGTCACAATATATTAGGGAGGAAGATGAAGACAGCACAGACTTGTCATTTGCTAACTTTTAAAACTAAAAAAATGCTTAAGGAGTAAGTTTGTTTCATGGGCAAGAAGAAAGAATCAATTTATTTCTCAAAACGTAATGTGAGAGAATGAGTAGGATTATAACAGCACACCCTGAAATTTGGATTAAAAACAATGCTAACATTTTTAAGATAGCCCTATAGGAAATAGCAAATAGAAATGATGACTTTTATTTTACTTTCAAATATGTATAATTGATATTTGCTTCATGATTGGGGAGAATGAAGCATTTTGCAAATGCATGAAGGAATTTTTCATTTGGTGAGGATCTCTGACTTCAGATTCACAGATTTAGATTAATATCCAAACTATATGCAAATACAAGCTTTGGGGATACCCGTCAGCCACGCATCACTGGCTCGGTTCTTACGTCTTAGTCCACACAACCCCCCTGTGAGGTGGGTGTGCTTTCATTTAAATTGTTACAAAACAAAGAAGTATTGACTTCAGTGTTAAGTGCTTTCCTTAATGACTGACAGTTCCTGTAACAATGTCCATAAACGTTAGCACAAAGATCACATGTGGTTTTATTTTCACTGCCGCTTTAGTTAACTCCTACTTTTACTTAAAAAAAAAGTACCTAATTCAGATCAGTGCCAGAAGGTATGTTTAATCAGCCCTTAAAAACAAAGCTCTGTGACATTTTTCTCTTTAGAATTTAAAATGCCAGGGTAGCTAAGTATCACCCTAACATTAGCATGACATGCTGCGTTGTCTGGAACACAGAAATATTAATCTGGCACCGAAAAAGGGAACCCCACTCTAGTTTTGCAGATACATGGGTAGTGGGAGGTAGGCTTACTGATATTCATATCCTCAAGTACTTGTGGATTCCAGTATGTTTCATGCTTTGTCTTCCCATGAGGAACCAGCTTTTACACTGTGCACTTCAGGAAGTGAAGCAATTCATTTTGCAAGTGCTTGAGTTTGACAGAGGCACAAATGACTTTCATTGTCAAGGCAGGCATCAACGTAAACTTCTGCAGGTGGATGTATGGGTGAGCCATAAAGGGGAACAGCACTCCGTCATTGTATGAAACGGTACAGTTAATTACCTTTTGCTTCATCAAATATGATTTAACAAGCATATTATGATTCATCACAATAAGCCAGGAGCACTGTTCCTTTACACCTGCTTGTTTTAGCAGATTTTAGGAAGCCAAATGTTTATAATATTTAAAATGTTGGCAGGGTTGTGTTACAGTGATGGGCTCATAAAATTTTGTTGTTAAGCTAGGTTAAATTTTCCACGTGATATAAATGCTGTGGGATATATGCTCCAATTGTATGTACTCCTTAAGCTCAGAAAAGTGTCGCAGCATTTCTCTGGATTGAGTGAATAAGCACTCTGGCACCTACAGTGATAAACGAAAATGACTCACAAATAGAATGGATGACTGTCTCTATCTGTAAGAAAATGAGCTTTCCACACCTAACTCTAGAATGTCACAGATGCTGAAGAGAAAAAGAAATATGAGATATCAACCTTTATCCCTCAGTCAATTGACAAGAAGATTTTTAGCCTTGGTTTTATAAATTCTTTGTTATTTATTTTGCTGCATTATTATTTGTCTTAAAAGAACTTAACTCAGTTATTTTATTTGAGAAGAACTTATTTTTTTTTATTTTGTCCCTGCAACATTGTTATTTTAATCATTTAATGGCCAGACGGGGGGAGTTCAGAAGTTAGAACCATCCTGGATTCCTAGAAAAGTGGAGAGATGTTATCACATGCAGACCTGACTAGATTTGCAACCTGTGAAGTCATTTTCAATGTTCTGTGACTGTAATACTGGGCTCGTTTTTGCAAGTATTATGATACTACATAATGATAGGGATTTGGGCGTTACAACAGCTTTCTCTATGAAATGAATGAAGTATCCTATTGCTAAATAAGGTACAGAGTTGAATTAAGTAAAGGATTTAATTTTCTTTTGCTATAGACTAAAGCTATTTATGGAAAACTATAAATAAAAGTTAAGTAGCTGAACATACAGAAATACAATATCCCTTTTAAAAAAGATAAACAAAATAGGTAATAGTTGATCATTTTAGAGTCCAGAAAAACATGTTTTGAAATATCACCAGAATTACCAACATTATTTCTGTGTTTTTTGAAAAGGGATACTGCACCTTCAACACACGTAAAGCCGCACATCACCCGTTTTCTACTTACAGGTAGTAGGAGTAAGAATAGTAGCTCCTCCTGGCAAGCAAATCACAGACAGTGGAAAAAGAGAAGCAATGGTGAATGAAAAGCGTGACTCTGTCACATCCAATAAAGCAGAAAAATGTGCGTTAAAAATAAAACGAAATAAAATAAAATTCATGTTTTTTTGCTCTGCATTTTAATTTGCTCATGCATTGTTAGATTTTTCTTTGCCATGCAATTAAACAGACAGATATGCAATAGAAAAATAAAATTTGAAATATATAATTTGGAAAAAAATAACATGCTGACATTTCTTTTATTGCCAAAAAATCAAGAAATTAAATGGGTTGTATATATCCAACATGCAGTTAAGCATGGTACCATCCATTACCATCTAAATGTCATGACAGATGGAACAGCTGTGTACAGAACTTATATACTAAATAGACTATGTTTTTTAGATATTAAACATAAAGATCTATCATGTTCAAATAAAGTATTCACAGAATAGCACCTAAATTTATATAAATAAGTCACATCTTAATGGTACAAAGGTATATATATATTTACATCATATGAATATACACATATGTACCATACGCTATATATACACAAAGAAATTTCTACAGTAGATGCATGTGCACATAAACACAAACATTTACTGTACTGAAACACAATTTCAAATTTATGTTTGGAATTATTAATGTGCTCATGCTGTGCACTTAAAATATAATATGCAATCGATGGAAAAATGGCATACATTTGGAAATCACAGCAATTAAATTAAAAATGACATCGTGTTCTGAAAGATGCAATATCCCTTTTATTAACCTAAGACTTTGTTTATATATATAGCCTCAGCTGTTAAACGATACTCAGCTGAGTCCCAGACCACTCGTTTAGAAAACCACCAAAACGAACAAAACTTCTTCAACATCAGAAATACGTCCATACATGTCATTCCCAAGGAGGAATAAAGTTTTGAGAAATTAAAAACTTCTCGTAAAATGTAGATAAGAGACTAAAATATTTTGCTTCTCCAGTATTTTGTTATATTGAAAGTGAAACTACTATATCTAATAATTTTTAAGTTAAAATAGGTAACATCCAATACTAGTAATTTTATATGTACAACAAATCTCTGTATTTAAATCATACTGGATTCGTGTGTGACACACACTATGTATGGATATGTCATTATAAAGCTGCTCAATTAAATTAGCAGTTTAGGTAATTTTAACATGTTTATGCAAAGAAACTTTCCATTAATAGAATTTCAACATTTCCTAGGTATAAAGGTGCTGGTGAGGAAAAGACACTAATATTTCCCCTTCATATTTTCTGTCAATGAATATATAATCATGAAAATTTAAACATTTTAACCAGAGCCTGCTCTATCAAGTCATTTAAAAGAAGAAGCCGAAAAGGAATCTTGTTACATTATGCAGTTTTAGAGATCTACCAGAGGATTTCTCTAAAATCTTGCTCTGTGATTACTGTGGCATTCTGTAGAAGTTCATCTTTCAAGAATTTTTTGTTCTAAAACAGAGAGCCATGGATATGGAGAAATTATCAAAAGTGAATAAGTATTTTTGAATAAGTGACAAATAAAACTTTGTTAATTTAATTCTAAGTGAAGTCATAATCAGAAAGTATGGACTTCTGTGCTCAGATCCACCTAAAGTGATCAGAATAATTTTGATAGCGAAGCTAAATTTAGTTGACTCAACTGTTTATTTTGCTCTTCAAATATACAAACTAAACAGAGTCATAACATTTGAATGTCATTTTTTTTTACTTTGTTGGTCCTTATTAGAAAATGTCTGTTTCTAAAAACCTTCAATCTTGCCTCACATATGATGTATTTTCCAATCACAGAGGTAGACAACAGCCAAACGGGGAAGCACTGTTTGGGGAAAGCACGTATTAGCTAATTTAACACACAACACTATAATGCATACCTAATGTTTCTAAAGCAGATGTGTCTTCTCCAACATATATATCTCCAGGGGATAATTGTAAAGAGGCAATATATTAAAATAAACTCTCACGGAATGGTCAAAACATGTAGTATGAGTTTTATCTGTCATGTTATTGCTTTATTTCAAATATAAAATAAGTAATAGTATAATATTAGATTAATGTAATTAAGCGATATCATACTAAAGTATACTATAGAACTCATGAAGTATAACCAACCACGTCTATACAGAAAGCTGTTGGAATGTCTACTCATGTGAAGACTATTACGAAGTTCCTCTAAGTTGTAGTACTCTCCAACATACATGACTGGACAGATGTCGTGCTGTATTAGTTTCTAAGACAATGATTTACAGATAAAACTCTATATTGTGATCAAAAGCTCAATCAAAAATTATATACTTTGAAATGTTTATCTGTAGGAATATAAGTTAATCTCCAGAAGACAGCAGTTTAAATTTGAATAAGTCTTAATATCTCCATATAATTCCAGAAGATGGCGATATTGATTGATATAGAAGAAAAGCTAATGCGCAATAAAAAATTTTACTCTTCATCTGAAAATTTTAGTCAGTGAATATTTAATACAAAAAGTAATTTAACAATGTTTCTATTCTTCTTATATCTTATTTGCAGCCACGCTGGAGAAAAATATAGCATAAGAATACAAAATCATTCAGAGAGTACAGCCTAAGCATCACAGAAATAGCCACACTTTGTCATTCTTAATAACACACCAAATACAAGATAAGTTAATGTCTCAAGTACCTCCTCCTTTTCAATATTTACATTTTTACATTAATTTCAAGATTAATTTAACAAAAAGAATACATTTAGACCCAAAACTTAATTGCAAATAACCACAGAAGAAATTATTTAAAAAGCCTGAGTAATAGACCAGGTACCAGTATCCATGTTAAAATTAAATCATTCTTCTTGTTTGTTCTAATTTAAAAGAAATTGAGGAAGAGAGGTCCCTGCAAACTGGTGACATCAGTGTAAGTAAGTGGTAAAGGAGGGTCTCTGATCTTACCTCTTTTTTACAATTAATATGACCACAAGGAGGAGGAGGATGAAAACCAGAATTCCAGCGCTAATTCCTGCTATTTTCACCACTCTGTCTGTCTGCTTAGCTGGATCCGGAATCACTTCTGGTTCTTCTGTTGCTGCTGCTAAATTAATCAGGAAAATAAATTACTGAAAGTAGCTAATTATTACAGAAGAGAAAACTATGCCTAGCCAAAAGTTACTATAAAAAGACACATTCTTGTACTGAACAAAAATAACCTGAAAATATAAATACAGAAACATGCTAAGCTCCAATGTGAGAAACTCAAGGTCAAACTAAGGGAAGACCTTTCAGATTGGAGTGTTTTGTTTTGTATTAAACACAAGTAAAAAAATAAAACAAGAATCTGTGAGTATCAAAGAGAATAGTGAACTATCTTTTTTCTTTTGTAAGTCAGAACGCAACACTTTTAGCGAATCATACATTGGAAAGAGATGGGTTCAGATTTAGAGATCTGTCTTTTCTATTAGTTTGCTCAGCAAACCCCTCTCGACTCAGTGCAAAGCCTGTGCTCCATGCTTTAAGACGGTGTCCGTTACACCTGGCTGGGCTACACTGGGTTCATTAAATGCTTAGTCCTGCTCCTGGGCACAGGGACAGGCAATTCCACACGCAAGATTTAGGATGAATGCAGGCTTAGCAGAGAAAGGACCAGCAAAACGGAAACATACAGGGATCTTTCACTATTGCCTAGCAAATACAACGCAGGTAATGAAGTTGAAACAGTTTCTTTCTCCACCACCTTTATATAGCCTTCCCCATAGAGTATGCAATTAAAATTAAGTTTTACAAGTTAGAAAACAATTAGAAATACATAATCTCTCCAGTACCTTTCTGAATAGTTCCCCTTCAACTCATTTACCCTGAATGCTGGCAAAGAAGAAGTATTACTATCTGCAATTTACAGACACAAAATCACCGAGGCTTAGAGAGTTAAGGACAGATTATAAATTGTGAAAGGACAGAGACAAAAATCTAAGACGCCATCACTGTTTTAACACTGTTTCCAGATCTGTGGCCCCTACTGTCAAACATGTGTGTGACAAAGTCCACAGGGTTTTTAAGATTAGGTCCATTTGGGGACAGTGTCTTAAAGTTCCTGTCACAGCCCCTTGTGTCTGGAAAAAGCAGCTACATAAACCAAGCTTCAGAGCTAAGCTTTTATCTTTCTAACGGACGATGTGCATATTCTCTTTAAAAAGTTATAGTTTTGATTTAGCTTCCTTTTGCTTTCTTTTCCCCCAAACCCCACCTCTGCACATCTAAAGGTCTGCTTTGGTTTTCCTACCAGCCACAGCATCGGTCCAAAGGGGACTGAGAGGGTACTATTTGTTTTCCCACGTGAGAAATTTAAAAGAATAAATTTACCTTATACTATTTTATAAAATGATGATTTAAAGAAAAGCTAGTGAGAAAGATACAGTTTGAAAAAAAACCTGTTAGAGAGACCATAACTGTATAACACAACTCACTATATTTCTCTTTTATTTCCATTACATACAATCAAACTTTCCTATGAACCAGTAATTGTTGACTAGTATTCACAAGCAGAAAAAGCAAAGCCTTTGGAGTATATTTCTTCTGAGCTTTCTAGTAAGCAAAAGGAGTTTTCCTGTATGACTTGATACTTCCCAAGCACAGAGGCTGCAGGGAATTTCAAACATGAACAAAGGTCATTCAATGTTTACCATGCTTCCAAGTACCTAAGGGTCTCAGTTACCAACACATGGAGCAAATACGTTGGCTATCTCTTCTGTCTAGAGGTTGACTTTAGAAAGACACACATATCTATATGCAGTACAGATACAAGCACTGAAAACAGGTGGAATGCATTCCAAAGTTGGTTATAAAATTGAAATTCATTTATTGTTTGTAGTTTTCACATTAGATTGGTTTAACATGGATACTTCTAATGGGAACAGAAATAGAATGCTTGATGTAGAAATCCCCGGAAGAAACCAGTCTGTGAACAAATCCTCATTATCCACTCATTAAAGCCCTCTCTCAGCTTGTGCTTTGCTACACTTTTCTTTCAGAGTCATGGTAGAGATGACTTTGTGATTTTCTTATATAACATGAGTAACGGAATTAAATATTTTTGGCAATTTATTTGAAAATCACTTCTTGTTTGATGAGGTCAAGATTTTAAACAATATTTTAATTCTCCGAGACATGGTGCTGTGGAATAATTGTCTAAAGATATCAGGCCACATTTAGACCGCTATATATATATATATATATATATATATATATATATATATATAATTTTTAAAGAGAAAAAAATAAAATAAAATTTCAAAACATGATAATTAGAGGGTAACAATGGTTAGTGCATTGTGTATTGTTCTTTAAATTAGTTACTCAGAGGGCAAGACATATGCATTTAATTGTCCAGACAATATTAGCACATAGCTTTCTTTTTAATGAACTCAGAGAAATTAGTAGTGTAACTATCTTAACTATTATGTATATATTTCCTTCCAGTTTCTCATACTAGGGAGATGATACAAAATTTACACATGCGAATCTGGTTTATTTCACTTATGAATATGGTCTCAAATTGGAACCATTTACCTATAAAAGTCTCAAGTTTGTCCTTCTTTATGGCTGAGCAGTACTCCATTGCATAAAAACACCATATCTTTTTATCCACTCCTCAGTGGATGGACATTGGGTTGTTGTCAAGATTTAGCTATTACCAATTGCGCTGTGATAAACATACATCTGTTATAAACATGTATAAACATACATGTGTTATACAGTTATGGTCTCTCACGGTGGTGCAGTGTTTTCCATTCTTCTGGAAAGATACCCAAAAGAGGAATAGCTGGATCAAACAAGACCTCCAGTCCTAGTTTTTGATTTCCACAGTGGTTGTAGTGGTTCCACCAGTCTACACTCCCACCACCAATGGAGAAAGGTTCCCTTTTCTCTACAACACCTCCAGAATTTGTGATTAATTAATTTCTTGATAATAGCCATTCTTTCCTGGGTAAGGATAGCCTATTACATTTTATGGCTTCAAAATTGCTAGGATCCACCAGAAATACATAATGCATATAAGTGCTAACACACACACACACACACACACACACACACACACACCATTAAGTATGAGAAGCTTCAATATATCCAATCTCAATAGTTAAATAATGAAGTGAATGTAAAAGTGATGGATGCACAATTTCGAACTCAGAGGAAGAAGAATTATTAAAGTCTTATTAGGAATACAGATTAGCAAATAAATTAATCTAAACTTATTCACAGAAATGAAACGCCACATGTAAACGTGAATCTCTAAACAGAAACACAAATGAACTGGCAGGTGCACCCCAAGCTCAGCATTCAAACTACCAGCATGCATTGTGCAAATCCACGTCACCATCTTCAAGTGTGAGCTCTGCTAATGAGCAGACTTCAATTCATATTTACCAAAACTTAGAAAGAACACAAACACCAAGTTCACTTGTTTGAGTTGGGAACAGGATTTGTCTGCTGTGATCACAGTTCCTTTAATACAGTCACTGAACCTGTGGATAGAGGGTTAATCAAATCCACCGAGGCATGAGATTTGGCAGCTGTTAGCTTCCCTTGACCAGAAAGCCTCCTCAAAGTTTTCAGCTGTACACTTACTATTATTACTATTCTCAAAAGTATGTTTAATAAAATAGGTGTATAAACTTATTACCTAGAATGCTTTAACTACCTATAATTTTCTAATAGAACCAAGGACTATAAAAATCCCATTTAAAACCATTCATGTTTAGAGGACATATTAACGGAAATACCAGTAATGACCCTAAGTGGGCACACTCTTTTTTCTTCAAGGAGGGAAAAACACTTTTATAGCAGCTGCACCTTGGGTCCTGTTTTTAACTGATGCATATACCCAAAGGCACTGCAGATCACCTTTACCAGAAAGGCTTTCATGGGCCACAAATCTTTACTTTTTTAGATCTGCCAGTGAACATTTGGAGTAGTCCCTCCTATTCTTAAACCAACAGCAGTACAATCCTTTGTGTATAAGCACAAAGTGTGAAAAAAATAAGATGGCAGAGATTTGTTTTTAGAAAATTCATGAATGCAATTTTTTGGAGGGAGAAAATAGCTAAAGTAACTTTACAACCCATATTCTTGCTCCTACTTCTTAAAAATACAAGTTTTAAAGTCATAAAATTTAACTCAAAATTTAAAACTAATAGCTACGATCAAACCAACAGAATCTTCTGCTTTGTTGATGGCCATTACAGAGGAAAGCCTCTAAATAAAACGTATTAGGTGAAGTTACTGTATCTTCAGAGACAGTTACTCAAATTCTTCCAGTCTTCCTGGCATTTCACGAATGCTTTCTTCCTTTCTCAGTGTGTAATTCTTCACATTCACATCTCAGTCATTTATTAAGTCCCATATTCAGGCATCCACTTCCCCGCTTCCTAACACCAACAAACCACCATCAACAAGGACTTCCTAATTATTTGCTTCAATGGGTTCAGTCCTCTTATTTTATGCATCCTTTTGAAGCATTTGACATTTTCCCCACTGCCCCTCTTTTCCTGTGGCTCCCACTATTTAGGAATCTCCTTATTTCCTTATGATTCTGGCATATCTTTCCAGATCTTTGTTTCCTCTCCTTCTTCACCCAACCCTTAAAAGTAGGTGCCCCACTGAGTACTGCAGTGGCTTTGGGCTCTTGGCAATGATTTTCCTACTTTCTGGCTTGGTGATCTTATTCGCTTCAGTAACTTCAGTTATCTATGCTCATTGCTATCAAGCTGATACATTTCTAACCTGTTTGAACTCTTGAAGTCTGTAGTCATCGGATGTTTATGTCTTTACTTCCCCATATGAGAGTCACCTTAACACACCAAGCCTGAACTCAGAAACTTTTCTCACCAATCCTTCAGTTCCTCCCTCTCACCGAATGACACGCTTATCCATACAGGTGTTTCGCTTGAAACTAGGGCACTATGCTTTATTCCTTCTCCTGCTTTTATCTCTTGAGTGGATAAATACATATACAATTTTAGATGTTTTTGAAAGTGAAAGAAGACACTCAGTAATTATGACATGACCAAAAGCAAAAGTTGCCACTGACTCTGGTGAGCATGGTTACTTTACTACTTTCTCATGCAATTAGCAACAAAGCAATATTACATCCCCTGTGTCTTGTCTCCAATCTGTCCATCCCCATTGCTCCTCTCCAAACTCAGGTCAATAGCGTCCCTCACCAGGTAATGCTGCTGCAGCTGCTTATCTTGTCCTGACTGCAGGACTGCATGCTTCGCCTATCCCACATCAAAAGTCATGCAACAATTTATTTGGATATCACTTCACTGAGTAGAGCCCTCCAATGACCTCCTGCTGGTAAGATAAAGTAATCAAAGTAAAACTCGTGTTTATTTTTCTCAGTATTGTATTTCCAGGAGGGCTTGGAAGGGAGTATCAGTATAAAAAAATCAGTTGAATAAACAGAAAAATAACATTAATCTTTCTTACAGTAGAGTGTAATGATGTAAACAAAACAAAACAAAATAAAACAAAACAGAAACAGCTGATTTCCTAAAGATGCATGGGTGCATTTTATGTTACTGTTTTGGATGTATGCCTACAATGAACTTGGTATATACATTTCTCTGTTAGCTCTAGCATACAGTTTGGTGCAAGCCTTTGCTTCATAGGGCTGTTTCTACTATCAGCCACCCCCGACAGCCAAACCAAAATGTCAGGAAACTCTGGCATTGTGGACAGCACAGGAGATTTGCTGTCAGCAAGGCTCCTTTTGATTTTTAGCTCCTTCTCTTATATTAAGAAATAATAGACTAGTTGGATGTTAGCCCTAAAGAAGTCGTCCTGAGTAAATACAAAGATTTAAATGCTTGAGAAGAAAACTCGGCATGCATGACTTTCCTATATCACATTATAGAGTTATAGTCAATTTAAATCACATAATATCTGCAAAGAATAGATTTTCCACCTCTTGGAAAATAATGGAACATCTACATTATGACTCATGTCCTTATGTAATATTGATATGGAACAGAAGTGGCTTTTTAGATCTATGTATCAATGCAAAAACTGTGTTCAGATAATTGAAGTTTTACATAGGAAGTGAGAGCTGGGACATTTCCCACTGCACATCATACTGAGGAAGCAACTCCATGTCACTCCAAGATTCTTTGTTGTTCAAGCAAGTCAGCATCTCTCACAGCTTAATGTTTGAATCCACATAATAAATTAATAACACAATTTACATTATGTATCTTTTAGAATATCAAGTAGCATCATGAGCTGAAAAGGTTTTATAAAGCGAAACGCTTGTGATAGGAGATCTTCCTGGCAGATATGACCTAGAGGTTAGCCCTTTGGGTTCCTCATATAAAAATGCAAACCCATGAACAGTAAAAGTGACATTACTGAAAAATAGCTTTTAAAAAATCTTAGCAGTCTGTCATATAAATATCTAATGATGGGTTTTGTAAAGTACATGTTATTAATTAAATACTCTGCCACAGCGGATGCCAAAGCCTTAGGGGCATCCTGAAGTATGGATTATTTAATTCAATCATCCTTTGAAGTCCTTTGGCTTCATCGTCTCCTACAATCTTATGAAATTTATCCACTGTTAGATTGTTAACCAAAAAAAAGGCTCACTGCAAGATTTTTAGAGGTGAAATAAGAAGACAGCTACCTGTAACACAAAGTCTCCAACAGCAGAAAATAATTTATTCCTAAAAGTTTTGGATGAGGAGAACAGAACCTTGGATCTATGAAGACTTTAAATAATTCTATAAAATAAGAGAACATTAATAAATTTGAAAGCAATCATGCACTGGTTGAGGCATTTCTACTCCCAGACTTTCTAAATTTGCTTTAGAATTATAGATTAAAATGTTGTATGAAATTATGAAGAGATGATATAAACAAATAATTTTTTTTAAAAAGTGAGCACCATGGTTCATGAGTGTGTTGAAAGGTAAAAATGTGGAAAATATTACTTTGCTTCATGGTAACACACAGGCAGTTCTCTTGTTATACACACAGATTTTTGCCATGATTCCTACTTAGATGAACACATTCAGAATTGGGTACGATTGAGCCTACTGTGCTGTCTTACTTTTTAAACATGGTTGAATCTAGGTGCTATGTTGTCTCTGAAATTTGTCATGGATTCTCTGTCCCAAATTTCCCGTCTATAAGACCTAATTATCTTGATTTCCCACTAACTCTCCTGCTTCCCATATTGGCCTTCTCAGATTTAATCTATATTTTGCTACCAGGATGAGTTTCTTAAAATGCAAATGTAATTAAAGAACTACTTTAACTGTTTTAAATTCAAAAGGAAAAGGCAAAAAAAAAAAAAAAACCATCACCACATGTAAGGT
>PVJX010005309.1:0-86499 GCA_004027295.1 Dolichotis patagonum
GGTTTCTTGTAGACAGCATATGGTTGGATGTTGTTTCTTGATCCATTCTGCCAGTCTGTTTCTTTTGATTGGTGAGTTGAGGCCATTTACATTAATGGTTGTAACTGTTATATATTGGTTTATTGTTGACATGTTATCTTTCTGCTGTTGTGTCTTTTGCTTTCCATTCTGTTTAATTGTCTGCCTTGCTTGGTGGTTTTCTCCTGTGTGTATCTAGAATGTCTTTCAGTATTCTTTGTAGGTTTGCTTTGGTGTTCATGAAGTTCTTCAGCTGTTCTTTGTCATGGAAGTATCTTGTTTCCCCATCCATTTTGAAGCACAGTTTTGCAGGGTATGTCAGTGTGGGTTGGAAGTGGTTTTCCTTTAGGATCTGAAAGACTTCACTCCATGCTCTTCTTGATTTCATTGTTTGTGTTGAGAAGTCTGCTGTGATTCTGATAGGTTTTCCTTTATAGCTGATCTCTCTTTTCTCTCTAACAGTTTTTAGTATTCTATACTTATGTTGGATTTCTGGGATGGTGATTATTATGTGTCTGGGTGTAGTTTTATTTTGGATATGGCTGTTTGGAGTTCTATATGCTTCACTTATCCAGATGTCTGTTTCTCTTCTGATGTTTGGGAAGTTTTCAGCTATTACTTCTGTAAATATCCTCTTGATATCATTTGGGCTGTCCGCTTCTTTTTCATTTATCCCTATTAATCTTATGTTATTTTTCTTTGCATCATCTTGCAGGTGTTGAATTTTTATTTCCTGATTCTTTGTTATTTTTAAAAGGTATTGTCTTTCCTGCTCACTGGCTGCAATCTTATCTTCGAGGTCTGAAATTTTATCTTCGCTTTCATTGAGGTGGTTTTTACAGCTTTCAATAGAATTTTTGATTTCCTGTTTATCTCTTTGAATCTGCTTTATGCATTCTATTTGTTTCTTATATTGTTCTTTGAGGGATTCTATCTGTTTGCTTTGTTCTTCTAATTTTTAGCTGTGTTTTCTCTAGATGCATTCACTATTTCTTTCACTATTTTTATCAATTCTTCTTTTACCTGGGCAAGTATTTATGATTTGAATTTCTCCATAGCTTTCCCTATTTGCATATTTATTTCATTTGATATCATTTCAGACATTTCAGGTGTATGGCTTCTTTTTTCTTCTATGTACACAGCTTCTAAGCTTTCTTTGGGAGGCCTAGGGCATTGAGCCTGCCTTTTGGTCTTTCCTTTTGTAATTTTTCTATATTTCCTTACTTTGAGCGGTGTTCCAAAGCTTTCTTTGCATGTGTGTTGAATTACCTCTTACACCCTCAGTTCCTGGAGGGCCAGTGCTCACCCACAGGCTCTTGGCCTCCTCACAGGGTCCTAACTCTCCTTTGTGGGCTCTTGGCTCTCTAATTTGTAAGGCAAATGCTGGGTGTGGTCAGCCCAGAGCCTGTGGAATCTCAGGCAGGCCAGGCCACTGTGCTTTGTCCAAGGCAGGTCTCCAGGCGGTTCCCTGCGAGTGAAGGGTGGGCCTACAGGTCCCAAAGAGTCAGGCCAAAATGCTGTTTTCTGCAAGGTTCCTGGTCCCAAACAGACCTGGCCAAGATGCCAGTCTCCACAATATCCCCAATACAAACAGCCAGGGCCACTCTGTGGGTCAGAGAGGTTCGGGTCCCAAAGAGACAGGCTGCAATGCTGGTCTCTGGGAGACTTCCTGGGGGTGAAGTCGGGGCTACGGGCCCAAACAGACCTGCCCCAGATGCCGGGCTCTGGCCAGTTCCCTGTGGATGAAGGGCAGCCCTACCAGTCCCAAACAGTAGTGCAGAGATGCAGGTCTGCGCTGACTTTCAATCCAAATATCCCGGGCCACTCTGTGGGGTCCCAGAGGTTCGGGTCCCAAACAGACAGGTCATTAAAAAAGGATTAAATAATAAAAATTAATACACACTCAGGAGCAGTGGGACCTGGTGTGAAGAGCAACAATTGTTACACAAGCTGCTCTTGTTTTAAAGTGAAGTGAAGAACTCTTTATTAGAGGGTGGTGTACAGTGCACTGAGGAGGATAGTACAGCTGCTCAAAGCAATAAGGCACAGAGTGGCCTTTTGAAGATGCAGTGGCAGCACCTGTTATATGAAAATACCTTGCAGCGCTGGCTTGAATCTTCCTAAGTCCATATGTGCCGCTAGCCAGGGTGCACTCCCTGGTAATTTGTCTCCCATGGCCACAATTCATGGACCCAGGAATCAACTGGTTAGACTGGGAAAGGTACCTATTACAGGTGCTTCTAGTGACCTGTAATCAAAATTTCTACTTCCTGTTACCACAAATGTCAGCACTGCTGGCCTAGATGTGTTAGTTTCAAAGTAGCAGGGAAACTTGTACCATGCAGCATTATGATGATTTCACAGATCTGGAAGCTGGGGATTTGCCCTGGTTGTTTTGGGCTCCTCCTGCCTCCTGCCTCCTTATAAGCTATAAAGGGAGTGATAATGTGGCAGGGGTCATTGATTCAGACTATGCAAGGTAAACTGGACTGTTACTACACAGGGTAGAAAACAAAAAAATCCTATGTGGAGTGCAAAAGTTCCTCCAGGGCATTTGCTTACCATACTCTTATATTAAGGTCAATGAGAAACAACCAGCAGGGGGCAATGAGGACCCATGGATCACAAGCCCAGGAGCAGGCACACAGCAGGAAGCTGGGGGTTGAGGGTTTCCTGTTGACCTCTTGGGTTTCCTCTGTTTATTAACATCACATAACAGGAAGGGGCCTGAAATACACAGGTTTCAGATGTATTATGAAGTATTCAAGATAGAAATTCAGTTATATATGTGTATATGTTTTTTTTCTTTTTTCTTGATTTCTATCATGAATTTTCATAAGAAAGCAATAACCTCAAAGTAGGTTGTACATGTTGAGAAGGTAAGTTTCTTTTGAATATTGAATCATCATTATCTAAAATGAAATTGTTTTTCTTATCATGCGGAGCGATTGTCTATTGCCAGAGTAAATGGTTGAGATTAGGAAATTAAATTGTTCTCATCCCTTTTCACAGGGTCTGAGACCTTGCAGGTTTCTCCTCTCCTTTACCCTTCAGGAGACCTGGTCCCCAGGCTCAGTCCAGCACAATGAGGAGCCCTAGGATCAGGGGAGGAGGAAGTGGGCATGTGAACTGGATCAGGGCTGTGTCCAGGAACCATGTTGAGCTCTTTTTGCAAATATTATCTGGCTGAAATTTATTTATATAATTTAGAAATGAGGAATTTATAAAATACATTTTACAATTCTTCTTTGGTTTCCTTCCCCTCATCTCTATCTCTGTTTCTGTCTCTGTCTGTCTTTCTCTCAAATAAACATGTGTAGATTTCAAGCTACACCTGAGCATAATAATAGATAATATGAGGATAAAATGATACTGTTTCATAATATTCATTTTACTTAATAAACATTCTCCAATCCATGCTTTTATTTTTTAATTCTATGTAAGTTCATTCTGTATTCATTAGTCACATATGTCTTCCTAATTTTTTATAAAATAATCAGATTAACCTCTACACTTAATGACATCATCCTTATTATCATGTTGTTCTGTAAAGCACGTGTCCACTGAACGGGAGAAAATTATGTGAATCACCAATCCCCTCACATGCAGGCTTCCTGAGGGCAGAGCTGAGGTGAGCTCTTCACACATGGATATCACACATATCCCTCATATGGCTGTGGCCTCATGGTCCCTGTCATTTTGGGAAGCTAAATCACCTCCACCTCCTCACCCAGCTCTGCACCTCACCTGGACTATCACCATCACTGTCCTTCCTTGGTTTCATGAATTAGATTTCCTTTTTCTAATGGCATTCCACGGGCACCTTTTTATTCAAGCCTAGGTGAGAACACCTTCCAGAACATACTCTAATGGGTAATATTTGTTGTGAGATTCAGCTGTTACACAATGTTTATCCCTGGATTCATTCATTCATTACAACTACAGGTTGTAATAAACCAAAGTGTGGAATTACGACATTTAAAAAATGATGTTTTAAAACTAACTAGGCACACATTAGAAAAGTCATCTAATTTGTTTCCAGGGTCAGATTTAGCTCATTAGCATGAGGATAACATAGCACAGATAATGAAGTTTAAGCCATGAACTCAGTTGTCTCCCTTACCTTTGCATACTGCCATGTGGCTGACCCACATGCTTATACTTTTATTAAAAGAAATGAGCTGATATTATTGGACTAAATGACCAAGAAAGAAAACAAGGCTATGTCTGTGCTTTAGACTTATTACAACACTTAAAAATTGAAAAAAAAGGCAAAATGCTCTTTGCATCTTGTTTCTTGAGAAGCACCAGAAAAATTCGTTTAATGAAAGGAATGATGACTTCTTTATCTTTTGTTTAATGAAAGAATAAAATATTGCATTTTCAAATGTCTATATATTTTTTCAAACTGACATCCTTGTTTAGTAAAATATCTACTATTCACCCATTTCTTTCTATACAATCCAATTTATTTACATTTTGATTCCTTGTATGCAGCCCAAGAGCACACATAAAAGAAGATGAAAGATAGTTTTCCATAAGTTTTGGGGATTTCTCCATACAATACTTATTATCCCTGACACTGTGATTTCATGTCTTTCCTTAACTCTAAAATCTCAGCTAGACCAGTTGATTTTTTAATACGAAAGCCCATTCTCAAAGGACTCAAACTTTCACTTGTGTTAAAAAAAGATTCTGCTGTGTTCATCTGGCCCATGTCCCTTTAGAGCTCAGGGAATCTAGTAAGGGTCTGGATGGAAGCTGGATCCACTGTGATGGGCAGTCATAGAACACATTCTCAACCCTTCAGAACTCAAGTTGTCATTGTGTCTATTAAGATTCTGCTGTGTTCATCTGGCCCATGTCCCTTTGGAGCTCAGGGAATCTAGTAAGGATCTGGATGGAAGCTGGATCCACAGTGATGGGCAGTCATAGAACACATTCTCAACCCTTCAGAACTCAAGTTATCATTGTGTCTATTAAGATTCTGCTGTGTTCATCTGGCCCAGATCCCAGTGAAGCACAGGGAACCTGGTAACGGTCTGGATTGCAGTTGGAGTCACAATGTGGGGCAGTCAGTGTGATGAGCCCAGCCACAACCTCACCTCTGCAGGGATCAGGACCCACAGACCCTGCTCCTCACAGCCCAGGGTGGATCACGTTGCCCTAGAGCCAGCCCTTCCAGGTCTGAGCACAGGAGCAGCTGCATGGAGACTGGGGGGACTTTAGCTGCTGAGACCCAGAGTCCTCCTCACTCCTCATCCCCCTGTGACCCACTTCCATCTATGGAAATTGAGCAATAATGGGCCCTGTGTGTCTTTCATTACATATTCTTCATGTGAGTCAGACTATATAACATTTTATAACTATCAACCTGAATCATTAACAAACTGTTTAAAATCATTTATTTTTTTAACTTTATTTAAAGAGAAAACAAAACAGAAAAAAGGTTAGCAATAATACAAAATTCCAAGGAAAAAAGAAAAGAACAAAAAACACTAAGAAATGATTACTTGATAAGTTACATAGTGTCCTCCTGGACATAGTTGTTCAAGTTACAAAATTATAATATACAAAATACACATTCAAACAATGTGACTGTTAACAGTTCTGCTCCACGATCTAACAAAAACAGTAATATGGTCATTCATCTTACACACTTAACCATACATGCAATTATATCTTTCAGAGCACTTTCTTTTCCTCTCTTTCTTACAGGCAATTACATATTTTGGGTGTTATTACTTCTACATGTCTTATTAATTTTTACACTAGAAACACAATGTGATATTTATATATATAGATTCTTATTTATTTCACTAATGAGGATAGTCTCAAGTTGTCTCGATTTACCTATGAAGGCCTCAAGATCATCCTTCTTCATAAATGAGTAATACTTCATTGTATAAAAATACCACATCCTTTTTCATCCATTCTGCAGTTGATGGGCATCTTGGTTGTTTCCAAGATTTAGCTATTACAAATTGTGCTGCTATGAAGATGAGTGTACATATATCACTGTGATATGAACTTTTCAG
Source organism: Dolichotis patagonum (assembly GCA_004027295.1). Classification (NCBI taxonomy): domain Eukaryota; kingdom Metazoa; phylum Chordata; class Mammalia; order Rodentia; family Caviidae; genus Dolichotis; species Dolichotis patagonum. Next base: position 6,057 of record PVJX010005309.1, read on the forward strand.
TGCTTCTGGGAACATACCCAGGAGGGGAATAACTGGGTTGAATGGAGCTTCATATCAACAATGTCACCAATTCAAATTTAAACCTGATTTTTGTTGAGTACATGCCATTAGACCTGCAATCACCAACACAATGTTAGGTGAATTATTTTCCCAAATGTCATATTTTCTGTACATTTTCATTCCTGCATTCCCCACACCTTGACCCAGTCAAAATGACTGCAGAACTACTACACTCTTTGTGGATTTCCTTTAAACAGAAACTACTCTCATGCTTCAAATGAAAGAGAATGCTTACATCCACACTCAAAAGTGTAGCAAAATAAATACAATTTTTATTTTATTTACATTTTATGCTGCCCTCTATGGTTAGGGTAAAAATGACCGGCATGACACATACTAATGAGGATGTACTGATGTCAGAGCCCTCAGCAATGAGGATGAGACTGTGCAATTTCACAACTGCTCTACAAGTAGTTTACCATCTTGTGAAATTCACAAAATGAATTCTTCATAGGATTTACATCTCTGGATAATTAATTAATAGTGTTGAAAATTCACATTTGCACAAAATCATGGAAGCAGACATCCCTATAAAAATTTTTCATGGTAACAAAAACTGAGAAACTACTTAAAAGTGCAGTCATCCAAGGAGGATAATCAAAGAAATTTTACCCAAACATGAGCTTCACCCTTAAAGAAAAGAGTTTTATATTCTTGTTACTGTGTGAATATGCACTGAAACATCCTAATAAATACAAACTTCCTCTCCAGTGTGATTCTGGTGACATATAACATCTAAAATTTTCAAAGTAATTGGACACTGAAAATATACCTACAGCTTCCAGGGATTATGAGGACATGAATTATGCAATTAATAATTAGAAATAGTTATGTTTCCTTATCATGATGAACACACAGATTAAGCATTGTTACTGTAGAATAAGAAATGACATAATATTCACAGTTTCCCTCAATTGTACATGTAAACTCTGATCTTACTCTTTGTGGGTAAATTTCAAGCAGTGTTATTAAAAATGATATACCAAAAGCTATAACAACTATTGCATTTCTGACGAAAATAAACAATGCAAAAACCTAATTTACACTTTAAAACTTACTGGAAAATCACAGCAACTCACTGATTCTGACACCATGCATAGATTTATAAACATAGTACACCTGACAAGACCTGATTTGTAGAAACAGCACAATAGAGCTCATTTCTAATGATACAGTGATAGAAAGAAGCAACAAGACAGGATGGAATAAGAACTCAAAGGAAGGAAACTTAGCAATTAAGAAATTTCCCAGACTGGCCAAGTTATAAATGACACAAGATTTACTAAAGTGAGCATTCAAATCCTGTGAAGGGATCATGTGATAAGGAGAGTAGAGTAGGCTGAGAGAAGCCAGCTGATCCACAGGAAAATAGCTGTCAATTCCAAATATTTTGGGGTCACCTTCTCTACTACCCTCATGTGTGGCACTTGTGTTTCCAAGAGAAATGTGGGACACGGTGACTGACATGCAGTGTACAGAGACCACGTCTGTCTGTGGAGTCCATTGCGCACTCCTGGTACAGGGGCACAGATTCTAAGTTTGGTGAATTGATGCCTCTATCTGGCTTTGAAACCAAGCCATGTCATTGCAAGTACAGGCAGAAACCACTGCAGGAGGGAGGACACTGCAGAGACCCAACAGAGGCAATGCCAGCACAAAGGTGGGGTGAGCAGAGACACTTAGAGGCACCCAAACACGCTGCCTCCTGGCCATGCTGCCATAGTTTCCCCAAGACTCCTGACCTGCAGAGCCATCAGCATGAAACTGGAGTTGGGGCCAGCAGGCCCTAGATCACATCCTTATGGTATCAGGTAGCAATGCAACCACAAAATATGCATGTGTAGTGGTTAGCACATGGTCTAATTGTGATATAAATTTGTAGGGACATGAAGTCCAAGAGGATTACTCTGGATCATTAAGGTTAACTGATGCTGTAGTGGGTTTTTTTTTTTTTTGCTTTGTCAAACATATTACCACATTCTGTCAGCTCTGTAATTTGTAAATGTCCACCCTATGCCAGGCCCATCCCTGCATTTGAGAAGCACCTACAGTGGTGAATTTTACAAGTACAAACTGGGGATGATCATATCTCAAACCTCATGCATAATTCATTTATACGTTATTTCTGTCAGACTTTTAAAATGGTAGAAGATTTCAAGTTATGGGGCCACTGTGAGGGAGTAAAATAACTTCAGTGAGGAGGGAGGACAGGATGGAAAGCTGGGATCTGAGAACATGGAACCCTCAGTGTTCCATGTTGGAGCTCATCAGCCCCTGGACGATGTCATTAACACTTCCTGACCTTTTTGGGAAATTTCCCTAGGGGAATCTGAGTTCCTGGATGAAACCAGGCGTCCTGAGACCTGAGCTGGTCTCTTGTTTTGTTTCCCTGCAGCGGAGGGACACAACGTGCATCTCTTCTGCCACCTGAGAGTACAGAAACTAGACAAGATTTGGAATCACATGGTTACCTCCAGGCAGACACCAGCTCTGTCATTGCCTGTTCTTGAATTCTTAGTCTGCAGAAATATAAGAAAAACCTGTATGTTCAGTAAATTTCTCTTCATGGAGGATGTTAAAGTTGAGCAATGAGCATGCCACACCTCTGAGTTTGCCCATTTATTATATTCACACTGTCGTTTTCCAGCACACGCAGTCATTAATAATCAATGAAGTGCATCCAATTAAATCTTCTGATCCCATGGCATAGGGTGACATTAGACCAAGATGGAAAGCCTTGGTCTTGTTTTATTATGTCAGCCTGGTATCCCCGTATTCCATATTTTTATTGTCTTGCAATGTCATTCTTTGAATTTCTTAGCAAAATGTATTCATTTACAGTTAAGGCAGACTTTTGGGTAATTTATGCACTGATAATTGTAAAGAAAGACATATCTACATTTGCAAGATGATTATCAGCTCTCTTGGTAATAATCATGAGCTTGGCATATGCAGACAAACATTAACAGACACATTAAGGAATTAAATGCAGTGTTTTATACCTCATTTCTGTTTGATCATTTTCTGATTGTTTTTGCTTAATGGGGATGAAAAGGCCTCACAGTCAATAGGGAAGTAGCCTAGCACTGAGCTGTATCCCCAGCTCTGTCTTTCTAGTGTGGGAAATGAATCAGCTTAAATATTCATGAATCCTGACTCACAAAATCATGCGTAGATAATTAAAAAATACTCTGTGCTAAAGCTGCCCGAAGTGATAGGGTGTGTGCTAGTAGTATAAATGCTGAAACAGGAAAATTAATGTAAAGAAACTTGAGAATGGTCGTTAGCTGCCTGGTGATGGGATGCAGGAGGGATGCAGGGGAGGGGGAGATTGAAGAGGAGCCTCAAGACACACTGAGGATGGCATGTGTGTTCACTACTGAGGCTGTGTGTGTGGTTGTGCAAGTGTTCATGTGTGTCATTGTATCTCAGATGCAAAGTTTATACATGGAATGTTTACATTTTATATCTGAAACTGATTAGTGATAGCTAAATATAGAAACAGTGTGAGTTATGAACAGTTAGAAATGAGAGACTCATTACCAGGCATCCACATAAACACTGGTTCTCTTTTATTTCAGCAAATAGAAGAATGCAGAATCCTCACACATGTTCTCCCTACAGAAAGAGGGCAATGGAATCGTGACCAGGTGTGTGAGCTCTGTCCAGGACCTGGAACAAGAAGCTGTTTGTTCACAGCTTGGGGAGCATAGGTCCAGACAGTGGGGAAATCATTTACAGCACAGAAGCTCTCTTATGGAAAAAGAAACTGTTTCTGGTGCTTTCATAATTTTTCAAGTTTCCAAAGCACATAAATTGAATATAAAAATGCATTTTATGTAAATAAGAGAAAGAAAAGGAGATGAAGAGTTAGAAATGCCAAGACATTATCTCACATTGAGTACTCATTTTGTCTTGAATGAGTTGCCAAATTCCCTCCCTACAGTCAATTCCAAGGTGGGCACAGCCCTGTGTGACTTTTTCATGCCCACAGCAGCTTATATAGCAGGAGGCCATGCAAATAGGACCTCCCTGTGCTCATGAAAACCAGCCCAGCCCTGATTCTGCAGCTGTGCAGTGGAGCCCAGCCCTGGAAGTCCTGGTGTCTCAGCTTGGTGATAAGGCATACCATGGCGTTCACAATGAACTGGGTTTTCTTCCTTTTTATTTTAAAAAGTAATTGATGAAAAATAAGTGATAGTGAGTGTGTGAGTAGACATGAGTGTGATGAACAGAGAACACGTGTGACATTTTTCTGAGCAGGATGTCTCTGTGTTTGCAGGTGTCCAAGCTGAGGAGCGGCTGGTGGAGTCCGGTGGAGGCTTGGTGCAGCCTGGAGGATCCCTGAGACTCTCCTGCGTGGCCTCAGGTTTCTCTTTCAGCAGCTATGACATGAGCTGGATCCGCCAGGCTCCAGGGAAGGGTCTGGAGTGGATCTCATACATCAGTAGTGGTAGTAGTACCATACGCTACGCGGACTCCGTGAAGGGCCGATTCACCATCTCCAGAGACAACGGAAAGAACACGCTGTACCTGCAGATGAGCAGCCTGAGCCCCGATGACACCGCGGTGTATTACTGTGCGAGAGACACAGTGAGGGAACATTATTGTGAGCCCAGACATAAACCTCTCTGCGGGGACACAAATGACCGATAGGGGGCGATGGGGATCCACTGAGACCAGGCCAGGGTCCCAGGAGCAGGTGCAGAGCAGGAAGCAGGGAAGTGATGGTTTCCTGGAGGCCTCTGGGGTTTCATCGCTGTCATATCATCACAAGAAGAGACCGGACATATTCAGGCTTCAGAGGACTTAGGGAGTATTCAAGATACAACACAGTTCATATATATATATATATATATATATATATATATATATATATATATATATATATATATATATGGTTTTCTTGGTCTTTTTCATGTGATTTTTCTAAAACTCAAAGTATATTTTGAGAAGTTAAGTGTCTTTTGAATGTCACATCATTATTTTAAAATGATATTCTTTGTTTTCTCCTCATAAGAAGTCATTGTCTACTGAAGGAATAAATGTTTCAGGTTAGAAAATTAAATTATTCCTGGTCCCTCTGTACAGGATCTGAGTCCTTGAAGCTCTCTCCTCTCCTTGGCCTCAGGAGACCTGGTCTCCAGGCTCAGCCCAGCACCATGAGAAGCTCTGGGCTCAGGAGGAAGAAGAGGAGCAGCAGGCTGGATTCAGAGCACCATCCAAAGATCTTGCTGAGCTCTTTCTGTTCATGTTATGTGGCTGGAGTTAATTTATGTAGCTTTTAATTAGGAATTTGTAAAATAAACTTCACTATTTTTTCTTTATTCTCTCTCTCTCTCTCTCTCTCTCTCTCTCTCTCTCTCTCTCTCTCTCTCTCTCTCTGATATATATGTACAGGTTTCAGCCTATATATCAGTATAATAAGGTATAATACTTAAGATAAAATATTCCTGTTTTATAATATTCATTTTTCTTTCCTAAAATGTTTCTCTGATTTGTTCTTATACTTTTATATTTTTTGTCATTTCATTCTGTATTTATTAGTCACATATCTTTTAGTAATTTTTTATAAAATAGTCAAATATATGTCAATTATTAATATTATTCTTTTTATCACGGGACTCTGTGAAGCAAGTGTACACTGCATAGAATGAAATTATTTGAAAAAACGTCTGCACATCTGCACACTTCTTGGAGGCAGAGCTGTGGTTATATCTTCACACAAATATATTGCATATGCCCCTCAGTCCTGTCCATGGAAATCATGGTCACTGTCATTCTGGGAAGCTAAATACCTCCCTCTCCTCACATCGCCTGGGACATCATCATCACTGCTGTGCCCTAGTTTGGGGATGAGCATTCCCGCTTCTCATGGTGTCCCAGGTGCACCTGTTGTTTTCAACCCTGGGTAGGTCACCATTCAGATCATGCCATCTCCTGAGATGGAGCTGCACCCACACTGGTGAAAATCCTGAATTGCATTTTCTTGTAGATCTATGAAGTGTCTAAAATTTGTGTTTAGCAAATAATTTGATAATTATAATTTTAGCAAATAATTTGAGCGACTCACCTGAATGTGGAACAATTGCTGCAGCATTGATTATACTGAGGCTTATTTCCATATACTGATGTGTACAGATCTGACTATGGTATTTTCTTCTCTCTTCAGTTGGCTCTGAGCATCGCAAAAATAGGCCAGCTGACATGATGTAACTCTAGAGCCATCAGGGAGTCTCCTGCTTCCTGGCATATGCTCTCTGTAAAAGATATAATCGCAGTGGGATGGCAGAGCCAGTCAGCTCCAGGAATCCCAACTGGGGATGAGCCTGGAGATAAAGAGGCACTGAGTCCCAGGGCACACAAGTTTACGGATCAGAATCAGAAGCAACACCTTCCAAAAACAATTCCATTGCTCCCTTAATTGAATTACGCAGACTGATCCTTCTTTGTGTGATTCTCTCTGCAGTTTGCTAAGATGATTTTTGCCCTACCTGGATAGCCAGCTCATGCTACTCATGTAGTTCCCTCCATTCTCACTGTCACTCATCCTGAAGCCACTGCTTTCTTCACAAGATAATAAATTGTAAGACAGGCCTGGGATCAAGTCCTTTGTCCACTCATCCTTACAGGGATTATACATAGGACTCCTTGGCTGCCCTTAAGTTTGAATATGATTTGGTGTCTTTACTCTGTCCTTGGGTTGCATTGGACATGATAGATTGGAAATAATTTGAAAGGATTCCAATAATGTCTCAATGGGATGAAAATAAAACTTTTTGGATTGTGAGGCAGACTGAGAAAGTGACTGCAATACTTGGATTACAATACTCAATATTTGAGGTTACAATATTTGGAGCTCAGTGTTACCAGAACACACAGTCTTAAAATTACGACTACTGACCATCTCCAAGGAAACGTCCCACTGGAACTTGCATGATGAATGTCCTTAGAAACTGTTTGTAAACTGACCTTTTTTCTCTCATGCTCATTTTTTGCTTATACATGATTTGATTAAACTTGGTTTCTGCCTAAAAGATTCCAAACCCTGAGCTATCATTCAGATAAGCACAAAAAACAAATATACTTTTATTCTGCCTAAAAGATTCCTTTTAGATTCCTTTTATTGGGATAACCAGATCTTGTCCAGAGAAAAGGTTATATGATACATATCAAGCCCTTAACTAACTATATCCAACTAACTATATCCAATGGGCCTTAATGACACTGCAGCTGGTCTGTATCTCCTAAATAAAAAAGCTAAAATTAGTAAAAGACGCCATCCTCCAAACTTAGAAGCCATGAATGCGGAGAAACTTAACACAAGAGGTATTTATGCAATTGTAAAAGCTTATCATGTACATTCTTGATCCTTCTGCTAATGTCTCCTTAGATGTTCAAGATATTAGATGACAAATCAATGACACATCAGAGTCTAAAATTCCTGGACTTTATCTTTGTAGGAAGTCATTGCTAGCTCCTTTGATGAAAATCTTTTGTTCACTGTGCTCGTAATTATCCTAAAACTCTATTATGTGGCCCATATACATAATTCTTTCTTTTCCTTTGTCTACTCCAGATTTAAAGTTGTACACCTAACCAAGATTAAATGTCTGGCATCTATGGAAGTCATTAGATGAATCATCCGTAGAGTATCCCTGACTGCAGATCCACAACTATAACCCTCCCTAAGCATAAAGAAGCCAGATCCATCATTTGCCATTACTCCTTCTTGGCAGTTTGTGTTACTTCTTCAGAGTGGGAATTGTTACCATCAACCAGGATAGATAGAAATATTATAGGCAGTCAGACAGGGTTAGGCCCACAAAGGAGCCAGTGCAGAAGCCCAGATACCTTGTTCCTGAGGGTAAAACAGACATCTCCCACTGTGCACCCTACCTCAATACCAAAGATCAAAGAAATACACCGAGACGCTAAGTACTGATATTCTACATGGGTCTCTATCACACTGAGGAAGCCAGGAGTCACCAGTCAGCTACAGGAAGAGCCACTGCTCTGTATACATGCCTGCTTGCTATATAAATCACTACCATATTTGTCCCCGATTTAATCAATTTAACCTGAGAGTTAATCTTATAGGTTTCCCATAGTTCTGTCCTACCTTATGCCCACCTTTTGAGTTCCCATGTTTTGCCCACATTAGGCCTGCCTCAATTTGTGGTTTTGCTCTAAAAAAGTTCCTAGAAAAGACACAGTCTTTGGTAACCCACTCAGGACCCTTTCTGTCTCTCAGACAGAAGCTTTCTTTCTCTCAAAAAATATATTCTGTGCTTAAATTCTTTTGTTCCTAAAATAAATTATTCAATTTTATAGAACATGAACCCATACTGGACATCTAGTAGGCTGGGAATTTTGTTCCCTTATATCAATATTTTAAGGGTAGAATGGTTAAAAGAACATGGATTCACGTATCTCAGTGAATTGAGTGAGCACTGGCCTCCAGTGCAAAGGCTGCCCAGTCCCAGGTGTGACACAGTACACAGTAGAATATCTGCCTTGTGTGATCACAAATGAGGGTTCCCATGTGCTTTATCTGTCTCCAAAGTAGAGGAACGGCACTCATGGCAGATGTGATGATGTTAGACATGTGTGTCTCCCTGCTGAAGAGGTCACATACACAGTGACCCCTGTATCCATCGTTTGTGTCTCTTCACACTGGAGGTCAGAATGCACAGTCTCCATGCTCAGGGTCTCCCAGTATGGAGGGATGGAGCTGGGCTCTGCTCTCCATCATGACTCACTCAGGAATCTTCAGCCCCACTTTCCTGACTCAGAGACAGCCGAAAAGGATGTCAGGTCACTGAAAAATTTTTCAAGGAGATCTAATTAATGGCACTAGTAGATTCCAGCTTCATGCTACTTAGGTAATTTGTAAAGTACATGTCCATTCTAACTTCCATGCAGAACCTAGGTACTCTGTAGAGTGTTCACTGTGGAACCCAGTAGCAAGAAATCATGAAGGTCTTTGATGCATCTTACTGGGAATCCTTTTAATTAACCAGTAGTAAATAAGAACTGCACCCCTCTGATGGAGTGGAGTCCTCTGAAGATCATAGCTAAAAGCCTTTCACATGCAGGCTCTGTACTCTGCTCAGAGTTTCATATGCAGCATTGTTCTTCACCATAAAGGAGTGAATAACTCCAGGTGTCCTCACAGCAATGCACTTTGCTACAGAAAAAAATGTGTCAGTAAAAAATTAAGTAGCAGTTCAAAAAGGCTAGAAATCACAATACACGTGTAAAAATCTACTGTGCACCAGATAAAAATGGTAAAGAACTTTGAGATTAAATAAATGAATCTTCACAGAAACCCATGAACATATATATGTATGAGTGCATTTCACATGCACAAAGAGAAATACAATCAGGTGAGGGCCTAAGAGTCTATAAAATTTATGACAACTGTTAAGAATTTTTGTTCACTTCAATGAGGTAGCAAAAATGTGGTATTGGTCTCAAAATCTTGGATTACACCAACTACTCTATGACCAAATGGAGAATGGGCAGAATGCAACTGGATTTTGAGCAAGGACCCTGAAATGGATTTGAATACATGCACATAGAATGTGAATTGATGCTGTGTGTTATGCACATGTACCTATGCACATGTGCTGTATGCACCTCACAGTCCTATCTTTGGCACTTGTGTGATGTTTTTCATATTCCTAAAGATTTCTTTCACAACCAGCTCTCTGAGCAGCCCTTCCACTACATGTCCTGTCCTGCAGTAGGAGTTTTGGTACTTGAACAGTGGACTCCAGGAACATCATTGAGTTCTTAATGGGCTCAGTCAGCATCCTACACCCAGAGGCAAAGACAAAAATCTGTTCATATGCTATTTCCATCTGATCTACATGTACAAGACAGTAGCACAGATGCAAATATTTTTCGAGCTGCCAGATAAGCTCATATGGCACATTGCCTTAATTTGTTTTGCATCTCCATATTTAAGTTGTTCTAAGAGATTTGTAAACCTAGTCTTCAAGAACATAGAATAATGCTCATTCCTTCTCTTTCTGGTGGTTCCCATTTGTGAGTGTAGGAAAACTTAGGAGGATGTGCAGAATCTGCCTCTAATCTCAGGACTCACCCTGGTCTCCCACTGTCTTGTCTCTGCTGCTGCTGCAAGAGACCAGACCTGTACCCATAAAGCCCTCTCAGTCCCTGTCTCTCAGCCTCAATTTAACAGGTTAGCACAGCTCTGGGACGTTGCCCCTGGAGTTGATTCCATCCGCCACCAGACAGGAAACTGAGTGGATGTGGCAGAGTGGGAATAGTGGAGGCAAAACTGGTCATTCACTCCTGACAATTCAGCATCTCTAAAGACACAGCCAAGAACAAATTCTCTGAGTAACTGTCCTCAGTATTCATGGAAACACAAACTTATTGCACTGTGGAATGCATTTTCTGAGGGCTTCTAGGTGTGAAACCAGACCAAAGCTATGCACAGGGTGGTAGGGAGCAGCAGGGGGAATTGAGGATCAGCAGCATGTGCATAAGACCCTAAACAGGCACCTGGGGATCTGCTGGGAACCAGGAGCCACCCCAAGAAGTGGTGCAGAGAAGGAGGCTTCAGACTGAGGACTTCACAACATTTAGTGTCTGAGTTTCCCTCTGTCTTTGCTTCACACACACTTTGGAGTTCATGCAGTGCATCCTCTCCAGTTCACAGGTGAGCTCTCCAGACTGCAGAGAATGGAAGGGATTTTGATATTGACAGAATATGTTTACGCCTGTATTTTATCATCTTCACATGACTTGTGTAGGAAGACTGAGAACAACTTGCATATTCTGGAATAAATACAGCAAATCTTAGGAGCATAGATGCATTGGAATACACAGTTCTCATGATTATCATGCAAATATAGGCTACTTTTTTTGTCAACATGTGAGGGAACTGGCACATACAGTAATAAATGTTTCAGTTTAGAAAAGAATAGAATGAAGGAATTTAAAAGAAGTGATTTATGGAAAACTACAGGAAAATTTATGAAAACCTACATTAGGTATCTTGAGAACGGGCATAGTTTTGTGGATATATAACTATTTGTACAAATATGTCAAAAAGTACATAACTTATTCATCAAGGCTTCCTCAGAACTGACTATATAGCAAGAGGTCATGCAAATAGAGCCTTTCTGTGCAGATGAAAACCAGCCCAGCTCTTACACTGCAGCTCTGCAGAGGAGCCCAGCCCTGGAAGTCCAGGTGTTTCTACTCGGTGATCAGCACTGAGCACAGACGGCTCACCATGGAGTTTACAATATGCTGGGTTTTCCTCCTTTTCATTTTAAAAGATAATTGATGGAAAACAACTCATAATGAGTGTTGGAATAGATACGAATGTGATAAACAGAGGACATATGTGATTTTTTTCTGAGTAGAATGTCTCTGTTTGCAGGTGTCTTCCTTCCCTGCAGGGGCGCTAACGTCCAGCAGGGGGAGCTAGGGATTAACTGAGACCAGGCCATGTCCCTGGAAGCAGTAGCAGAGCAGGAAGCAGGGGACTGAGGTCTTCCTGTAGGCCTCTGGGATTTCCTGTCCCTTAACCTCAGAGGGAGAGAGTAGACATACTCAGGCTTCAGATGACTTAGGGAGTGTTCAAGATAACAGTACAGTTTTTGTTATTTATTCATATTATTTTCTTGTTCTCTTTAATATGATTTTGCTAAAAAAAGGGTGATAAAACTCCAAATATATTTTGAGAAGTTAAGTTTCTTTTGAATTTCACATCATCATTATCTAAAAATAAAATTGTTAGTTTACTCCTCATAAGGAGCCATTGTCTATTGTAGTAGTAAATGTTTCAGTTTAGAAAATTAAATTATTCCTGTCCCTCTGCACATGGTCTGAGACCTTGAGGCTCTCTCCCCTCTTTGGCACCTCAGGACACCTGGTCCCCAGGCTCAGCCCAGCACCATGAGTAGCTCTGGGCTGGGGAGGAGGAAGAGGGGCAGCTGGACTTCACTGTCAGCAGTGTCCAGAGACCTTGCTGAGCTCTTTCCTGTTCAGGTGGACTGGTCAGAATTTATTTATGTTGCTTTGAAATTAGAAATTTACAGGATAAGCTTCACTATTGTTTTTCTTTAATCTTTGTGTTTCTCTCTGTCTGTCTCTCTCTGTGTCTCTATATCTGTCTCTCTAATGCAACTCTACACATTTGAAGCTATATATCATTACATTAATAGATAATATGTAACATAAAATGCCTCTGATTCATAATATCTATTTTTCTTTCCTAAACATATTCTCCAGTTTCTACTGTATTCATTTTAAATTTATGTCAGTTCATTGTCCATTCATTAGTCACATGTTTTCATAAATTTTTATAAAAATAGTCAGATACACCTCTATACTTAATAATAGTACTCTTATTTTGTGGCACTCTGTGAAGCAAGTGTATGTTGAAGGACAGATAATATTTGAAATACTCAATCTGCACACATGCAAGCTTCTAGAAGGCAGAGCTCAGGTGATGTCTTCACAAATAGATGTCCCACACGTCCCTTGGACATGTCCATGGAAATCATGGTCACTGTCACTCCTGTAAACTAAATCAGAGCCTCCCCCTGCTTACTCAGCTCTGCACCTCACCAGGGCCATGGGTTCAGGAATGACTGTTCCTGTTTCACACAGTGTCCCAGGTGTATTGTTTCCAGGCATGTTGAGATCACGTTCCAGAACATGCCATCTCCTGAGATGGGAGCTGGGTCTGCACTATTGAACATCCTGAATCCCATTTTCCTGGAGATCCCTGAAATCTCTAAAGCTTGAGTTTCACTGTGTTTCTCTGTACTCTGTGTTGCTGAGTCCCACTGTCATTTTCAAGTAGGGACAGTAGGACTGGGGCTCAAGGAAGAGGGAAATATGTCCAAAGAAGTTGCATCTCAATTTTGTTCCTATAGGGAAAGTCATGGGAAACCATTACCTCTATTTTCAAATGTATAGAAATTTGTCCCAAAACTTCATTATATTCTCATGGGCCTGGGAAAGAAATATAATTGCAGGTTGAACAGTAACAAAGCAATTTAGCAAGACAGGCAGATCTGGAATCACTGGTTGAGTCTTGTTTCAGGCAGAGGAGTTGGAAGCCTAGAGAGGAGAAAATACTGAGGGAGAGATCATGGAATCCAGGCACATGGACAGGAACAAGGTGACAATGAGAGTTCCCAGGGGTCACAAACCAACATGACACCTTAAGAAGCTTCTAGAATATCAAGGTGAGGTACTAATATGATTCCTCAAAGCTGTGCAGGAAGGGAAAATTGATCAGTGAGATATAGACACAGACCCTTTCACAGTGAGGGAATCGGGAAAGAACTTGTCCAGGAACTTATCTAACTTGTTGGAAATGAATTCCTCTAACTATGACCAACCAGTTATTCAACAAGTGTGATCAGTGGAGAAATAAACTGAAGTTAACTGATTCCCCAGAGAAGAGAAGCTGTCAGGGGAAAATTAGCCACATATCTGGAGATTCCATGTGCAGGTTGTTGGGCCAGCATGATAGAGATCTCACCATAAGCACATGGAATCTCCATAGTCAGGCACAGCAGCAGTATGGTGAGTGTAGATTTCAGCTTCTGGAGCTACAGGACCAGGTGCATCTAGAGTAGAATTCAGTGAAGCTACAGACAGCAGAGGAGACAGAGGAGAGGACTGGGGAGGCCTGTGCAGCTTCCTTTTCCACCAGCTTCCTGACCCTGCTCCGGGACCCAGGGCTGCAGGTTTATTGCTCTCTCTCCTCTTGGTGTCCTTTGCAAGCTCTGTCTCATCCTGGCTACTGAGACACCCAGATGAAGACATGAGGTACAGCAAGAACGAATAAGCAGGACACACGAATTACCACATACATGGGTAAGCCTTCACACAGGGAGACTCAGGTTTGGTTCTGTGTCCATGCCTAAGCTGGGTCCTGAATGCACAATGGAAAAGGACCAGTAGATGAAGACCACCAGGATGTTACTCGGTCCTTCTTGGCGACAAGGTGTCCTGCAGAACGCAGGTGTCCTTCATGGAGATTTACCAGATGATCAGACCGCTGCTTGCTGAACAACTATGTGATCAGACACCACATCTCCAGCCTCAATGGAGAATGCTGCTGCCTGCCAGTCTGTCCCTTCTGGGAATCCATTATACAGGTGGAGCTTCAGAGAATCCTAAGTGGACACATAACCTCTGGACTCTGTTCTCTGCTGCATCCCCCTGCTACCATTCCTAGTAATATCTGTAGCACAGAGTCCTGACTTCTAGGCATGAGCATCTGCTGGAAGCACATCCCAGGGCTAGCCAGGCTATGGGGACCCATAGACTCCATCTCTTGCAGATATTCTGGAGGCTACACTGAAAGGGCCCATCTCCATGGGGTAGAATTAGGCTCACCCTGAACTTCTCAGAACCCATGAAGCCCATGTTAGAAGTGGATGACCTGAATATCCTTCCATGGGACACAGCAAGGATGCTGCATTGTGCTTACCTGTAACCTCCTTTCTCCTGGAGCCATGATAATTTATGCAAGCAGTGGTTGCAGCCATGGAGTCCATGTAATGGCTCATGGGTCAGGTGTAGTGATTCTCTGGGCTGCTTGTCCTCAACACCTGCAAGACTTCAGTGGTCCAAGGACAAACACCTGAAGTGTAGATCCTGCCTGTATCTGTTCATTGCATCTAAACTGTACTCAGGATAAAGGGAGTCTGAGGCCCAAGGTCAGAGACATTTCTGAGTGCAGGTTCAGGACAGAGGCAAAAGTGTCATCGTCTCACTGCAGACATCATCTATGCTGCAGGCTCAAGGACAGGGTGATGAGTTGGATACCATAAGCACATGTTACTCCTGTTACTCCTGTTACCAACGGCTGTCCCCTGGCTGGGGTCTCACAGAGGGACCTAGAAGACAGGCAGCTCCTGACCCAGGGAATCTAGACTTCTGGGCAGGGTCGCTGTCCAGCCTCTGCAGACCTCTGTCAAGGAAGAATCTGCTGAGTTTCACCCTCTCTGTTCTGGTCTCCCTGCAGTTAGGAGGGCTAAAAAAGGACCCCTGCTCCAGGGCCATTCTTAAGAGTTTCCCAAAATTAAAAATGTTTAAAAATTATAAACTCATTACAGCAATTTTGGAATGCATGTTTATAAAATTGTAGAAATATTTACATTTTCTCTTTGTATTTGAGTTCTTCAGAAATCAAAATTTATTTTATATCAAAATACTGAATGATGTAATACATAATAATATTTGTCTCTGTATGAAATGAAAAATTTGTCAATTCTGGTTAGGCAGATAGCCCAAATTTGATGGAAATATATATGAGGCTATAAAACACTTGACTTAAGATATCTCCTTTTTTATAGTGAGCCATTAAATTTCTAATCAAGCAAAAACAGAAATCACTTTTATTTCGTTACCTTTGCATTACACATTTTCATTCACTGTATGTAGTAGATGCAGGTATTAATCTTATTGTAATCTTTCTTGCTTTGTCCTCTCTTCCATTGTCTGGTTCACTCCATGTCTAGATCCCATTCTCCTTTGCAAAAGACTCATCTGCCTGTTTGGATGTTCTATGCTTTATTTTTAAAATTATTTATATTTTGGTATTCAAGTATGAGAGAAATTATGTGCTATTTAAGCTCGTGTGTGTGGTTTATTTCAGGTAGCATTATGGTGTCATGGGGCTTCCATATTTCTTGAAATGACTTGAATTTCTCTTTATCAGCACAGTGATACTCCACTGTATGCAAATACCACATTATCTTTACCGTCCCATTTTACTGGTGTCTGCATAGGCCACTTCTAGCATGTAGCTAATCCGGGTTGTGTGGCTGCACTGGTACCCATGCATCACTGGAGTGTGACAGCTTTCATTATTCAAGGAAAATTAGAGGAATGGGAGTAATTAAATCAAATCAAATATTTAGTTTCACGTTTTTCAGGCGTCTCCATACTGATTTGCACATGAGCTACACTAGTTTACATTTCTCCTGACAATGTAGAAGGTGTCTTTTGACCCAAAATCTCACTACCGTTTCTTCTTTTTTTAATTCCTGATGATAACTGTCCCTTCTGCAGCAAACTTCAAAGTTGTTTGAATTTGAATTTATCTAATGGTAGGGATATTGAACATTTATTTCATGTCCTGATTGGGTATTCGAGTTTCTTTTTTGAAGAGGTAAGCCCAGCAGACAGAAATATTGTAGGTAGGATTCATGCTAATGCCTATGGTATGTTAATGATCTTATCTAAGTGAAATGGTGATGAAAGGGAAAAGTAGTAAACAAAACTTTTAGAAGAACAAGTGTGAATTTCAAATGTGTTCTGCACTCCAACAGAATAAAATGTAATAGAATAAGATAATTATGCTACCTGCAACCTCATCAGTTTTTTTCAGTCTTTTTGAGACAGGGTCTCACTATGTGGTTAAGGCTGGCTTTGGGCTCACTTTGTAGCCTAGGCTGGTCTCAAATTTGTAAGAAATCTCAACCTCCCAAATGAAGCATCTCTCTTGGAATTTCTCAGTAAGCCTTTGAGTTCTGTGAGGAGAATTGTAGGACCTAATATACAGGATGATTTTATAGCCTATGATGACACATCTCATAGAACATTATGCTTCTCATTCAAATGAGATTACACATACGAAGAAACCATGTGTTCTCCATATTAGGGTTATTACAAAAAAATCTCAAAACACTCTCATATGCTTTGAATCCTTCTCTGAAGCTTCTAGAATAGACCTGGGCATATACACAGGAGGCCATGCAAATAAGGGCTCCCTGTGCTGATGAAAACAAGCCCAGCCCTCACCCTGCAGCTCTGCAGAGGAACCCAGCCCTGGATGCCCAGCTGTTCCCACTTGGTAATCAGGACAGAGCACAGACGGCTCAACATGGAGCTGGCCCTGAAATGGGTTTTGCTTCTTGATATTTTAAAAGGTAATTCATGAAAAATAATAAATACTGAATGAGTGCGTGGTACAAGTGGAATATACAGTGGACAAGTGTGACAGTTTCCTGAGCAAGATGTCTCTGTATTTGCAGGTGCCCAGTAGGTGGAGTCGTTGGGAAGCTTGGTGCAGCCTGAAACTGTTCTGCATGATCTCAGGATTCATCTTTAGTGACTACTGGATGGACTGGATCTTCCAGGCTTCATGGAAGGGACTGGAGTAGATTTCAAGAATTAGTTATGACAGTGATAGCACAAACTACACAGACTCCGTGAAGGGCGTATTCACCTTCTCCAGGGAAAACAGCAAGAACAGGCTGTATCTGCAGATGAACAGCCTGAGATCTGGGGACACAGCCATGTATTGCTGTGCAATACACACACAATGAGGGAATGAGGGAAACCTCAGTGGGAGTCAGTCATTAACCTCTCTGGAGGGTGCGTGGGACACACAGTGCAGAATCTACCAGAAGAGGACCTGTATATTACCATTTTATTATTTTAGGTTGGCACTGTGACATGTTAAATAATGATGCTATTGGATAATAGAAACAGCAAAGAAACAAAGTTTAAAATGCATACTACTTAAGATACCAACTAAAACCCAGAATAATCGATTCATTATGTAATCAAAGCCCACAAAACACAAGAATTCCAGTATACTAAAACAGGGTATTACAGTTTGTTATTGTCAATTACTGAAACTCTGTATTTTACATTTCATATCCTTTCTTCAAAGAGAAGAAAATCTTTTTCACTGTTTAATAATATACCACAAAACAAGGTAGTAAAACACATTATAAACTTGTAAAAGTGCCTATACACACATCATCTTACATGTCTCTCACAGATAATATGTTGGACAAATAGACAAAAATATATTGCAGATATATGAATACATACAAATACATTTCTGCCTATTTAAAATGAAAAATCACTTAATACTGTCAGAAAAGGGTCTTAAAACTACACTCTTTAATAACAATTTCATTAAAAAAACCTTGATACTAAGTAACAATGCATTCAGATATTTCAATTATTATCAGTTTTTTCAGTTGATCAAAACTTCTGTCAAATAGTTTTTTAAAGTATGTTCTAAGTCAACATTACTGATAAATGTTGCACATTAATATTTACTTTCTTTCCCATAAAAGATCATTGAAAAACATCTAAAATGTCCATGTATAGCAAAGTTGAGATGACACTAAATCATGTTTGTATGGTTTTTATCAGCTCAAGTGTTTCAATGTTGATAATTTATTAAAAGACACAAAGAGCATAAAAATCAGAATATTTCTGTGTTTCCAGGTGTCCAGTGTGAGGCCAGATGGTTCAGTCCAAGAGGGCAGGCATGGTGCAGGCGGGAGCATCCTTGAAACCCCTGTGCTTCCCCTGGACTCACCTTCCATGACAGTTGGGTGAAAAGGGCATAGCAGATCCAGGCAAAGGGCTACCAGCACTCACTGTTTGCTGACCTTGTGAAGGGCTGATTCACCATCTCCAGAGACAGTGTCAAGGGCCCACTGCATCTACAGATGAGCAGCCACAGATCCGGGGACACAGCCATATGTTATCATGCAAGAGACACAGTGAGGGGACACCAGTGTGAGCCCAGACACAAAGCTTCCTGCAGAGAACTCTCTCTCTCTCTCTCTCTCTCTCTCTCTCTCTCTCTCTCTCTCTCTGTCATTATGAGATAGGATTTCAGGCTGGCCTTGAACTCACTTGGTACCCCAGGCTGGCCTTAAACTCATATCAATACTCTCACTGCAGGATGCTGAGTGCTGGTCTCATAGGTTCATGGAAACATGCTCATCTCTTGATCCCTTTTCTAAGGGCACAATCCACATACTCAGCCTGATCCAGGGTATGTTTTAGCCACTATTGTTCCATAACCATAAAATCCATTCCTATACTTGCTCATCATGGTTCTGCAGATAGGAATTAAGAAACTAAAATGCTCGTTTGTAGAATAGTAGACCTCCTCGTGGCTCACAGTGCACCACTGCCCTTTCTAAATCTTTCAGGTTTAGAACCTGGTTACAGGCATAAAGGCTTGAGTGGATGTTGAGTGTGGGACCTGAGGCCTGAGTGTGATAATGTGTCAGCATTTTCATCCTTGGTAATAGAAGCTTAATTTTCTCAGGTAAGAGTGGGAAGGCCAACATCACAGGTCTTGTGTGTGGGAATACATCAGGTGCTGTGAGGAGGGAAATTTCTTCACCTGTCCACATAATCTCACTAGACTTCAGGAGTACACTATCCTCCACCTCATCAGGGTTCTCACAGATATTTCCATCCCAATAGGCAGAAACTATTTCTTTCCCTTTCAGCACCCTCACTTTTACTTCAGATATTTTTAAGGGTGATCATTACAGTTATAGTTAATGGTGTAGTCAATATTTATAAGGGAATAAATTCAATACAGGACACACAATTTATAGGATTATTTTATATTATTCACCCAATGAGTAAAAGGCAGAAGTGTGGAGGAAATCTGTCTATACACCAGAGACCCAAGGAATCCAGCTGAGGACCTGGAACTCATGGCAATATCCTCTACAACACCCGTTGGAAGGCAGGAGCCCACAACAATATCTCATGCAAGTCTGTGTCAAGGCTCTGCACCGTGAAGGGCCAAAGCTCAGTGGTGGAAGCTAGAAATTCTGCACAAACAGGATTAAGGATATGAGACATCAGGCTGAGGGACCTGCCCTGGATCCATGAAGTGATGCTCAAAATAAGTGTCTGAACTCTGCCAAGAAGAGCAGAAGCCATCCTCCATGACTGACAGGACTCAGTATCTTCTGACAAGGAGAATAGCTGAGTTCTATCAGGAAACCAGCATGACAAGCTTCTCCAGGAGAATCAGGAATAAACCACCTTTCCCTCCACTTCTGCTTTTATGGTGCTGGCAACAATCCACAGGTGGCACTTAACACCCAGGACCGCACTGAATCATTTCAGCTAGGTATCACAGCTGACCATAGCTAATTCCCTGCTATGTAAATCAGGGAATAAAATTATCAGGACTATTATGGTTGAAAAGGACAAATAAAAGCTATTAGTGTTGCCTCTGGAGAAATAGTAAACCAAAACCATCATCGCATTCCTGGTGGGATTAAGGAATTGTTGTGCCTGCATCCAAGGTTTAAAAGATGCAGGACTGCTGGTTCCCACCACAACTCTAGTTCACTCTATTTGCCCTGTACGGAAGATTTATTGGTCTTGGAGAATGGTAGTGAATGATCATAAATTCAGTCAAGTAGCAACTCCAACTGCCCTTGCTGAGATGTGATTTCTTTGATGATGAGGTTTCTGTGGTTTGTTTATTTCTTCACAAGTGGAATGGAGCTATTGATGTGACACACCTGTTCCTCTCCATAATAGCCATAGGCACAGGGAAAGAATCAGCTTTCAGATGGCGAGATCAGCAGTCTAAGACCTTCAGTGTCCTGCCTCAGGTCTGTATTAACTCTCCATTCTTGCACCACAAGTGACTCCCCAAGGATCTTGATCACCTTTCTCTTCCACAAGCTGTCCCTCTGGTATATTTCACTGATAATATCATGCCATTTGCAACAAGTGAGCCTAATTTGGCACCCATTCTTCACTTGGTAGTAGAGCAAATGCAAGGCAGATTATGCAACATGAATTCTACTAAAATTCAAGTCATTGTGAGACTGATGCTAAAACCAGACACATAAGGCTTTTGGACCTATTTGGACTCTGGCACCAACACAACCTCACTTAGGGATTTTGCTCTAGCAGTTTACTAAATGATTCATAAAGTTCCTGTTTGGATGTGGCCTAGGAGGAGAACAAGCTCTTCAAGAGGTCCACGCTTCTGTGTAGACTGTCCTGCCACTGGGCCATATGATCCAGCAGATGGAATGGAATTTGTGATGTGACAGATAGGGATGTCCTTTGGTTTCTCAGGCAGGGCACCATGGGTAATTAATAGCAGAAGCCTTTACAGTTCTGGAGGAGGTTTCAGTTATTTCCTGAAGACAACCACTCTCCATTTGAGAGGCTGCTCTTCCCCTGCTACTGGTCTAGTGGAAACTGAAAGCTTGGACAAGGGACACCAGGTTACCTTGTTATCTAAGCTGCCCATCATGACCTGAATTTCACTGATCCACTGATCCACTAACTTAATAACTGTTGATCCACAAACAGTTGGAAATGCACAGAACCAGTCCATCATGAAATGGAAGAGGCCCACACATGATTAAGACAGGGCAGCACAATTGGGCTCAAGCAAGACATATAAAAAAAACTTCCCAAATGCCCGGGGATCCTACCTCAACTGTGTAGCCTTTTGTTTAGAAGCATACACCCATGGTCTCCTGGAAGGTAGCTTATGACCAGCTTCAGAGGAAGAGAACACTACGACCTGGTTTACAGATAATCCTGTCATTTTATAGGCACCA
Source organism: Dolichotis patagonum (assembly GCA_004027295.1). Lineage (NCBI taxonomy): Eukaryota > Metazoa > Chordata > Mammalia > Rodentia > Caviidae > Dolichotis > Dolichotis patagonum. The sequence continues at coordinate 27,503 of PVJX010005309.1, forward strand.
CACTCACATAGACAGCTGCAAAATCGCAGCACCCTTTCAGGAGCTCTCTGATGTTCAGTAGTGAATCGAGATCATTGCAATGGACAAAGCTTTGAGCAGTGCACTTAGTAATACGTTTTGCCTGGAAAAAATATGTCCAGATTTGTGACTCTGTGTTGATTCTTGGGCTGCAGTTCGTGGTGTCCATAGTGAGTTCAAGGACATTCTGAACTGCATAGTGTTACCCTGTCTCACAAAGTAAATCAACCTTCTACACCTCCTCCTCCTGCTTCTCCTCCTCCTCTTCATCATCATCATCAACATCATCATCATCATCATCATCATCATCATCATCATGTGAATAGTATCAATTGTTCTTTGGGGAGCAGTTCATTTTCTTCAGCCACACTCTCATTGCCCAATTGACTCAAGAACAAAATATCTATGGTGGCAGGGATGGAGTTCATGAGTACTAGACACATTTTGGAAATATTGCTTGAAAAAAATTTTCATTTGTTCCATGGTCAGTTTAAATTCGGCTAAATTTTCTGGATGCTGAAAATTCCTAAAGCATTTCTTTGGCTTTTGTGAACTGTTTCTGTTTTGACTGGCTTTTGTTTGTTTGTTTGTTTGTTTTTGTTATTTTTTTGCTTATCAGACCTGGGCAGTTTGGATGCCCACAGCAGGCATGCCCAGGACCCTGGAAGTGTGGACCAGCAGATGTTTTTTGGCATTGCTCTTCCCACTGTGTGTGAAAAGTAAGTAAACATTTGTAAATTTCTATAACGTGAAGTTGTTTCTTACAACATTTAAATTCTAACCTTAGGTAGATATTAATTTCCACTTTTTGTATGAGTCAAAGACAGTGTGATCCTTACTGATGGCAATCATGTTAGTTACAGATATAGCTTGGTATCTCTCATGTATTGGCTCGAGGTTTATTTTCTGTTGTGAAGATGCAAAGTCTCCTCTGTATGACCTGAATGTACACAATGTAGGGCATCTGACCATGAGTGATGACCAGTGCTGCCCATGGGTCTTCCTCCATCCATTCAGGGTCTCATGAAAATGATGGACAACAAAGCTCTGCAGATTTCAGTAGGATTCTCATTGCCTGGTTCACTTGGCCTTGTCCCATCAGGACACATGTGGCATCAGAGCACAGTTTGGGGGTCCCTTCTGGGAGGCCCAAAAATCTCTGGAACCACTTTTCCCCAACTGCTCTGAGTTGCAACAGATGCAGAAATGTTTCTTTTCCCCTCCTCATCACAATCTTCTTGGGAGCCTCAGAAGCGATTTATGAAGATGGATAAGCATACATGTTAGCCTTCCAAATGTTATACAATTCCTGCTTTTTTAGAGGTGGCAAAGTTTCAGATATATCAGAGGAGGGAAAAATCCAGAATGGTTGGCAAAATAATTGGGCTTAGAGCAAGTCTGGGTCAGGTAAAAAGGGATTAAGGAATAAAAACTAAGACACACTCAGGAGTGGAGGCACCTGGTGTGAAGAGGAACAATGGCTACTCAAGCTGCTCCTGTTTAGAGTGAGGTAAAGAACACTTTATTAGAGCATGGTGTAGGGTGTGCACTGAGGAGCAGAGTGCGGCTGCTCAAAGCAATGAGGCACAGACTGACTTTTGAAGATGCAATGATCACACCTGTTACATGAATATACATTGCAGGGCTGGATTGAGTCTTCACAAGTTCTTCTGTGCCTTTAACTCAGGTGTGCTCCATGGTAATTTGTCTCCAATGGACATGATTCATGGGCCCAAGAATCAAGTGTTGGGATGGGAAAGGTACCAATTGCAGCTACTCCTAGTGACCTACAAGGAAATTTTCTGCTTCCTGTTCCTACAAATGTGTGCAGTGCTGGGCTAGATGTCCTAGTTTCAAAGGAGCAGGGAGGCTCATACCATGCAGCATGATGATGATTTAACAAATCCAAAATCAGAGGATTTCCCCTGGTTGTTTTGGGCCCCTCCTGCCTCCTCTCTCTTCATAAGGTAAAAAGGGACCTGTAGTGTGCCACAGGCGATTGATCTAATTTATCCAAGGGAATTTGGACTGTTACTCCACAATGTCGAAAAGAAAAAACATATATGGAGTGTAGAAATTTCCTTAGGGCATTTCCTTAACATAACCTTATATTGAGGTCAGTGTCGAATGACCAGCAGGAAGCGATGGGATTCACAAAGCAAAGGCTAGGACCCAGGAGCAGTTGCAGAGCAGGAAGCAGGGGATTGAGGGTTTCCTGTTGAGCTCTGGTGTTTCCTCTGTGTGTCAACCTCACATAACCAGAAGGGACCTGAAATACACAGGATTCAGATGACTTTTGAAGTATTCAGGATACAAGTGTGTGTGTGTGTGTGTGTGTGTGTGTGTGTGTATAATGTTTTTAATCTCTTTAATACAATTTTTCTTATGTTGCCAGCGAAACACAAAGTACATCTTAAGAATCTGAGTTCTTTTAATGTCATATCATCATTATCTAAATCTACATCCTACAGTATAGAGAGGTATCTTGAAGAGGCACAACACACTATTCAAGTTCTTCTATTTTTTTAAGGAACATGAGAAGAAGTTTTTTGAGGTAGATACAGGATACACTTAAGAGTAGAGTATGTGAGCCCAAAGAAATGAGGCACTGGAATGATCATTTGAAGATGCAGTTACAGAACCAATCAAATCAGAGAAATACCTTGCAGGTCTGGTTCAAACCTCTCCAGATGGTCTCATGTGCTTTAAACCAGGGCGGAGTCTATGGTAATTTGTATCCCACTGCCAGCATTCATGAGTCCAGGAATCAAGAGATGGTGATGTGGCACAATTAAATTATTAGTAAAGACAAAGTTATAAAATAACTAAATTGACCTCCTGGAGACCAGCAGCTTGGCCTGACTCTTTGGGACCCTTAGGCCCGCTCTTCACCCACAGGGAACCTCCTGGATACCAGGAGCTAGGCCTGGGGTGTTTGGGACTGGGAACTTGGCAGAGACCAGCAGCTTGGCCTGTGCTGTTTGGGTCTGGTAGGCCTGCCCTTCACCCATAAGGAACCTCGCAAACACCTGCAGCTTGGCCTGGGCTGTTTGGGACTGAGAACATAGCAGCAACCAGTGGCAGAGGGCCTGAGGTGCCTGGGACTGCTGCTGCTGGTGCCCCCTTCTCCAGGAACATCTAGAAATCCTGCCACAGAACTGAGCTGACTGGGACCACATCTACTGGATGCGCCCTTGCACTGGGAACATTGGACTACAGTGGACTACCATACTGGTGATGAGAGGTTCAGGAACCCCTCACCCAAACAGAAGACCTCATCAGACTTCAGTCAGTGTGGCACGGTAGGAGGAATTCAGGAGATGGGATCCCCTCTTCATTGTGGTACTCAGCAATTTGACAAACAGCAACCACACAGTAGAACCCTGAAACACACATTGAAGACAGTTGTGTCTGTTGGAATAGAAAGACCAGAAATTCACCCAAAAGGTGAAAATGACTAAACGAAAAGGCAAAATGGAATCCCAAACATCTTGTCCATCAGGAGCAAGTGCAGGTGGTAATGAAATAGAGGACCCCAAAATTCATACACCAGAAATCTCTGAAAAGATAGCAAGTGAAGTAAAGAAGCAAATCCATGAGGCTATGGAAGAAATCGAATTAGAAATAATGTCTCATGTAAAGACAAATGTAACAACCTTAGTAAATGAGCTGCTCAACATAGCTAGAGAAGAAATAGATAAGAAACTACAGGAGCATGGGAAAATGATTGAAACTTTGAATGAACAATAAAGAAAACAAGTAGAATCTATGAAAGAAATTGAAAGAGATATGAAAGAAACAAAAAATTGCATTGAAAGCCTATAAAGCCATTTAAATGAAGCTGAGGATAGAATTTTGGACCTTGAGGACAGGATTGTGGATAGCTATCTTGAAAGGGTAGAACTTATAAAAACAACAAAGCAGCATGAAATGACAATCCAACAGCTACAAGATGATGCCAGGAGAAACAATGTTAGAGTAATAGGCATTAGTGAGGAGGTAGGAAACAATGCAAAGGATATTGCTAAGCTGTTCACAGAAATAATGGCAGAAAATTTCCCAAACATGGGAGAAAAATCAGATCTACAAATAAGTGAGTCATATAGAATGCCATACAGTCATAACCAACATAAACCTACACCCAGACATATAATTATTAAGATCTCAGACATACAGCATAAAAACAGAATACTAAAAGCTGTTAGAGAAAAAACACAACTCACCTATCATGGAAAGCCTATTAGAATCACAGCAGACTTCTCAGCACAAACATTCAGGTTAAGATGAGATTTGAGTGAAGTATTTCAAGCCCTAAGAGAAAACAACTTTCAACCCAGACTGACATACCAGCAAAACTGTCTCTCAAATTTAATGGAGAAACAAGATCCTTCCATGACAAAGAACAACTAAAGAAATTCATATCACCAAACCAACCTTACAAAGAGTGCTGAAGGACATTCTAGATAGAGATAAAAATGACCACAATCTCCAGAGCAACAACAGAAAGAAATAACCAGGCTGGACAAGAAAGTAAACAAGGGAGAAATGCAGGAAACTAACAACAGTAACACAACATGGTAAAGTCAAGCCAATATATATCAGTGATATCTATAAATGTAAATAGGCTTAATTCACATATCAAAAGAAATAGGTTGACAGAATGGATCAAGAAACAGGATCCCACAATATGCTGTATACAAAAACACATATGACTCAAAAAGAAACTCATAGATTATAAGTCAAAGGATGGAAAACAATATTCCATGAAATGGGAACCCAGAAAAAAGCAGGGGTAACTATTCTGCTTGCAGACAATGTGAACTTCAAACCTAAAATGTTTAAAAGAGACAAAGAAGGTCACTACATACTTGTAAGTGGAAAAATTCAACAGGAAAATCTAACAATTATAAATATATATGCACCAAACATAGGAGCACCCAACTACATAAGACAGATACTAAAGGACATGAAAACCCAAATACACAAGAACACAATTATTACAGGTGACCTTAACAGCCCACTGTCACAGAGAGAGAGATCAACTGGTTCAGCTGGCCTTGTCCCATCAGGACACATGTGACATCAGAGCACAGATTGTGGGTCGCTTCTGGGAGGCTCAAGTTCTCTGGAGCCACTTTTTCCCAACTGCTTTAAGGTACAACAACTGCAGAAAGGTTTCTTTTCTTCTCCTCATCACAGTCTTCTCAGGAGCCTCAGAACAGATTCACACACATGGCTTAGCATCTATCACAGCATTCCAAATGTTACAGAATCCCTGTTTTTTTAGAGGTGGCAAATTTTCAGATATATCAGAGGAGGGAAAACTCCAGAAGGGTTGGCAAAGTGACTGGGCTCAGAGTAATTTAGGGGCAGGTAAAAAGGGATTAAAGAATAAATATTAAAACACACTCAGGAGCGCAGGGGCCTGGTGTGAAGAGTAACAATGGCTATTCAAGCTGCTCTTGTTTTAAAGTGAGGTGAAGAGCACTTTATTAGGGTTGGTGTAGGGTGCACAGAGGTGCAGAGTTCAACTGCTCCAAGCAGGGAGGCACAGAGTGATCTTTTTAAGACACAGTGACAGCACCTGTTACATGAAAAGACCTTGCAGGACAGGTTTTATTCTTAGCAAGTATTTATGAGCCTTTAACCAGGGTGCTCTCCATGGTAATTGATCTTCCATGGCCACAATTCAGGGGTCCAGGAGTCAGGCGGTGGGACTGGGAAAGGTACCAATTACAGCTACTGCTAGTTACTTACAAAGCAAATTTTCTGTTTCCTGTTCCCACAAGTTTGTACACTGCTGGCCTAGATGTCTTAGTTTCAAATGAACGGGGAGGCTTGTAACATGCAGCGTGATGATAATTTCATAAAGCCAGGAGCTGGGAATTTGTTCTGTTTGTTTTGAGCTCCTCCTACCTCCTTTCTCTTCATAAGATAAAAAGGGAGTGACAGTGTGAAAGCAGTGATTGATCCAGACTATCCAAGGGAAACTGGATCATTACTCCTCAGTGCAGAAAAGAAGAAACATATGTGAAGTGCAAAAGTTCCCTTAAGGCATTTCCTTACCATATCTTTATATTAAGGTCAATGGCAAAGGGCCACCAGAGGGCGATGGGGATCCACCAGCACAGTCCAGGGCCCAGGAGCAGGTGCAGACCAACAAAAAGAGGGTTGAAGGTTTCCTGTTGACCTATGGGGTTTCCTCTGTGTCCTCAACATCACATAACTGAAGAGACCTGAAATGCACAGGCTTCGGAAGACTTAAGAAGTATTCAGGATACAAGTTCAGATATATATATATATATATATATATATATATATATATATATATATTCTTAGTCTCTTTCATATTATTTTTTCTTAAATTGCCAGTAAATCACAATGTACATTTGGAGAATCTAAGTTTTTTTTAATGTCTCTTCATTATTATCTAAATCTATACCCTATAGTATAGGGAGGTATCAGGAAGAGGCAAAAATGACTATTCAAGTTGTTCTTTTTTTAAGAGACATGAGAAGTTATTAGAGGTAGGTATAGGATGCACTCAAGAGTAGAGTGTGGGTGCCAAAAGATACGAGGCCCTGGAACAGCCATTTGAAGATGCAGTTACAGCACCAATCAATACAGCAAAATACCATGCAGGGCTGGTTCAAACTTCTTCATAAGATCCTAAGTGTATTAAGCCAGGGTGCACTCTGTGGTAATTTTTTGCCATCACAATTCATGGGTCCAGGAATCAAGAGATGTTGTTGAGACACAATTAAATTATTAGTAATTCCACAGTTAAAAATAAATAATTTGAATTGGATATGGTGTATAATCCCAGCACTAAGCAGGCTGGAGGCAGGAGGATTGTTAAGAGTTCAAGACTACACTGGGCTACAAAGTAAGCTCAAGTTGAGGCTGAACTGCATAGCCTGACCCTGTCTCAAAAAAATGACAAAACAAAACCAATAACAAAAATCTAACTTATAGACGAGTTACAGCAATTTAAAATCAAACAGGAGCCTCTGCATAGCTCCTGCACCTTGCCAGGTAAACACCCTTCTGAATTCAAGCAGCCTTGACGTCTGGGTCTAGCTGCTTTTCATCTGATACTGTGAAGGGCAAATTTGCCTATTCCAGCTGATGTTTCCTTAATGAAGAAAATATACTGCTCCTAACTGGTTTCAAAGACTTTGATTGGAGTGAAGTAACCCAGTCAAAGATACTTTTTCACTCTGCTTGCTCGACTTGAACCCCCTCCCCTCATCTCCAGGATGTTCCCATTTGATGTTTAAACAATTCCTTTTAAGCAAACATATGCAGAATTAGCTTATCTGACAATATGTGACTGAATTCAATCCACGTAACCAATTATGCAATGCCTTGTACTTCCTGCTTGCAAACTGTAGGTAACCTGACCCAAAAACTGCCTCAGTGCTGTTGATTTGGATCTGAGATTTCCCCTAAGCATGCCAGCACAGTAAACTTTTGCCTTCTTCAATTTTCAGGGCACAGTCTTCCTACTGGTTTTTCTGTAACAGTGGAACTGGGAAAGATACCAATCACCATTATTCCTGGTGAACTACAATAATATTTGTGCTTCACATACCTATAGTCATGTGCTCTGCAGGCCTAAATGTCCTAATTCTGAAGGAAAGGAGAGGCTTGCACCACACAGCACAATGATGATTTCATAGAACTGAAAGGTGAAGATTTATCTAGGTCATTTTGGCTTCCTCATGCCTCTGAGGAAACAACCTAAAAGGGAAGTGTTAGGGTGGCAGTGCTGATTGATTTAGATATCAAGTGTAAACTGGACTGTTACTCCACAATATGGAAAAGAAGTAAAATACTTAGAGTGCTGAAAGTCCCTTAGGGCATCTCCTTACCATGTCTTGTTCTTAAGGTCATGCTGCTAGTTAAGATTTTAAAATGTGTCATTGAACACAATCTATGGTTTTCCATTCACAGCACTTTAGAATTAGAAAAATGGGGGTGAGTTGGGACAAATCTGAGGAGAACTCAAGGAAAAGAAAAAAGGTTTCCACAGCCAGCGTGGTGACATGGGGGCTATTGAACCCACCCTGAACAATGTGAGTCAGGATGAGAGGGTAAGAAGTTATAATCCTTTTGTGGAGCCTGTGAATCCTTAGCCTCATGCTCAAACATTCCTAGCAATGGCCTACTCCCCACCATCTCTATGCCCACTTCCTGCAGCTCAGATGGTGCTCTCTGAATTCCAAAAGGAAGCAGCACTCCAGGGAAAATATCAGCTTACCCACTGCAAACTCAAAATGAGTCAGAGGAGAGATAACCCTTTCTCAGGTGATGATCTTCATATTATCAGGACCACCTTTCCCCGTGGAGTATTTGATATCTTGCTTTTACAGTCTGTATCATTAACATAGACACTAGCTGATTCACAGGATAAATCCATGAATCTTGGACAACTTACAGCCTCTTGAAATTTTTTGTCTTTTGAGACAAGGTCTCACAATCCAGTTCAGGCTGAACCTGAGCTCACTTTGTAGCCCATTATGGTCTTGAACTTGCAAGCTCCAACTGCCACACCCTCCCAAGTGCTGGACTTATAGCAATGCAACAGCAAATCTGGGTTATCTGTTTCTGTGATAACTTTCACTGAGGCCACAGCCATGAATATAAATGACACTTGAGTGGGAAATTGATTCAAGATGAAAAACCTTAGTAATGTGCAATGAGCACCATTTAAAAATTGCAATAAGCCAGATTTGCTGGCTGATTTTCTCTCAACATTGTATTTTCAAGGTGCACACATTTTCCTAAAGCATCTTAAATTTGTCCTTTTTTGTGAGTAGCATCCCATTAATTATAGTCACCATATCCATCATCTGTTACTGGATGCACAGCATTGTAAACCAGACACACCCCTTCCTTCAGTGGTGTCCATGACCAGAAGAGGGTGGAGAGGACCGACAGAGCACAGGAAAGGTCCCAAGAGCAGGTGGGGAGAAGGAACTGGGGAGTGAGTGCTTCTTGTCAGCCTCTGGTCCCTCGCTGGCCTACGCCACATGTCCTGAGGACCCTGGAGCACATAAGCTTTGAGTAACTTATAAAATAAGCAAGTTACAAGTAATTATATTCTCAAATTTAATTACAAAAATATATAGTTACTAAATTAATTTGTATCTATTAACATTGGTTTTACTTATTTATTTGCTTTTGTAATCTCATTTGTTGATTATTGCATTTTTATTGTATAATTATGGTTCTGTTTAGGAAATACTGCTTACCTCTATGACTTCAACTGTTTATCTACTTTTTAAAATTTTATTTTAAAGAGGGTAAAATGAAACTTTACAAAACAGTAAAAAAATGGATCAGAAGAAAATAATGAAAGTGACACTGATTTCAAGAAAGACAATGGGGATCTTCACTGTCTATACTAATGTCTTTTGTTTTCTTCTAAATAGTTGTCCATATCTTCACACACAGTGAATTCATACATAACACAATAGTATTAAACTAACCAGTTTAATACTAAAATGGAGGGCCAGTTTAGTATTAAACTAACCAGTTTAATACTAAAATGGAGGGCCAGTTTACTATTAAACTAACCAGTTTAATAGTAAACTGGCAGTCTTCTATGTACAGTATCATGTCATCTGCAAATAATAATAATTTAACTTCCTCTTTTCCTATACTTACACGTTTTATTTCTCTCTTGTCTAATTGCTTTGGCTAGTATTTCCAGCACTATATTGAATAAGAGTGCTGATAATGGTTATCCTTGTCTTATGCCTCATTTTAGTGTAAAGGCTTTCATTTTTTTGTCCATTCAATATGAAGCTGGCTGTTGGTTTGTCCTAGATGGCTTTTATCATATTGAGGTAAAGACCATTTATTCTAATTTTCTGTAAGTTTCTTACCATCAGTGAGTGTAGGTCCTTATCAAAAGCTTTTTCTGCATCTATAGAAATGATCATGTGGTTCTTATTTTTGGCTCTGTTGATATGGTGGGTTACATTTATTGATTTGCATGTGTTGAACCATCCCTGCATTCCTGGGATGAATCCCCTTTGGTCATGGTATATAATCCTCTTGATGATTTGCTGCGTTCTGTAAGCCAGTAATTTATTGAGAATTTTTATATCTATGTTCATTAAGGAGATTGGCCTGTAGTTCTCTTTTTTGGTTGGGTCTTTCTCAAGTTTTGGTATTAGAGTAGTATTTGATTCCAGGAATGAGTCAGGGAGAATTGCTTCCCTTTCAATTTCATTGAAGAGTTTTAGGAGTGTCAGCACTAAATCTTCTTTGAATTTTTTGTAGAATTCCGCAGTGAATCTATGTGGACCTGGGCTCTTTGTGTTGGTAAGGATTTAATTAAATTTTCAGTGTCATAATTGAAATTGGGTTATTGAGCAGTTTTACATCTTCTTGATCCAGCTTTGGTTATTCATGTTTCTAGGATTCTGGTCATTTCTTCTGTGTTATCAAGCCTATGAGAGTAGAGGTTTTCAAAATAGATATTTATGAACTTCTGTATTTCCCCAGGGTCTGTAGTGATTTTACCCTTTTCTTTTCTTATTGCATTAATTTGAGATTTTTCTTTCCTTTTTTTAAATAAGGTTGGCTAGAGGCCTGTCAATTTTATTTATTCTTTGAAAAAACCTACTCGTTGATTCATTGATTCTTTGTATTGTTTTCTTAGTCTTTATTGCACTGATTTCTGCTCTGACCTTTATAATTTCTTCACTTCTTTTTGCTTTGCACTTGATTGCTCTTCTTTTTCTAGATGTTTGTGTTGTAGCATCAGGTTGTTTATTTGTGTTCGTTTCATTTTTCTGATGTGGAAATTCACCGCAATTAATTTTCCTCTGAGAACTGCTTTCATTAGGTCCCACAGGTTCTGGTAAGTTGTATTTGTATTTTGGATAGTTTATAAATATTGTTAATTTCTTCTTTAATTTCCTCTATGACCCACTGATTGCTCAGGAACGTATTACTCAATTGCCATGTGTTTGTGGGGTTTTGTAGTTTGTTTTATCATTAATTCCTAGTTTCATGGTGGTATGGTACCATAACATGCATAGGGGTAATTTCAGTTCTTTTTCATTTACTTAAGCATGTACTGTGGGCTAGAATATAGTCTATTTTAGAGAATGTTTGATGTGCTGCTGAGAAGAATGTACTTCCTGATGTTGTTTGATGGAACACTCTGTATACTTCCACCATTTGTTCACAGGCATGATTCAGTTGTTATTTGTTTGCTGATTTTTTGTCTAGTTGATCTGTCCCTTTGTCTCAATGGTATGTTAAGATCTCCTGTTATAATTGTGATATTGCTTATTTGATTTTTCATTTACGTTAGTATTTGTTTTGTATAGCTAGGTGCTCCTGAATTTGGTGCATATATATTTAAGATTGTTATCCCTTCCTCTTGAAGTTTTCCCCTAACTGGTATGTAGTTAACTTCTTTATCACTTTGGATCATTATTAGTTTGAAGTTCACATTGACTGAAAATAAAACTACACCTGCTTTTTAGAGGAATATTGTTGCATGCAGATTTGTTTCCATTCTTTGACTTTCATTCTATGAGTTTTTTGGGGGGTTAGATGGGTTTCCTGTGTATAGCATAGGGTTGGATGTTGTTTCTTAATCCATTCTGCCAGTCTGTTTCTTTTACTTGGTGAATGAGGGCATTTACCTTAATGGTTATAACTGATACATATTGGTTAACTTTAGAAATGTTATCATTCTGCTGTTGTATCTTTACCTTTCCATTCTGTTTAATTGTTTGCCTTGTTTAGTGGTATTTTCCTATGTCTATCTAGAATATCTTTCAGTATTCTTTGCAGGTTTGGTTTTTGTGGTCATGAAGTTATTCAGCTGTTCTTTGTCATGGAAGTGTCTTGTTTCTCCATCCACTTTGAAGGACACCTGTGCAAGGTGCATCAGTCTGGGTTGGAAGTTGTTTTCCTTTAGGATCTGAAATACTTCAATCTATGTTCTTCTTGACTTCATTGTATGTGGATAAAAATCAAAGCTGATGAAAACTTGAAAATATGACAGAACACTATTGCTCAAGTTATCATATTCCTTTCTTTTTTTGTATCAGAGTTCCAAGTCATGACCTAGCACTGGATGCCATGCAGGCACAGTGCTGCTGAACACTATCTCTGGCCCTCTAAGCTGTCATGTTCTCTTGAATGTGTCTTTGTTACCAAACTTTTCCAGCACGCTCACATCTGCATAGACACTGTCTGCTCTGAGGGTCCAGCCACAGCGCTGTCTATATGACAGGAGGAAACACAAATAAGTCCTCCCTGGCCTGATGAAAACTAGCCCAGCCCTTACTCTAAGTTATGCAGAGCAATCCAGCCCTGGTGCCAAGCTATTCCTACTCGGGGATCAAGACTGAGCATACATGACTCAGCATGGAGCTGGCACTGAGCTGCATTTTCAGAAAAATAACAAATAACATTTTTGAAAAAAGAAAAATTTACATGAAGCTGTTCTGACTTGGGAATCAGGACTGAGCATAGATGACCACTGTGGATTCTCTGTTTACACTTCTGAGAGGTAAATTATTGAGAACAAAGGATATGGGATGTGGAAGTGGACCTGAGTGGGATAAACAGTGGACATGTGTGACAGTTTCCTGAGCAGGATGTCTCTATGTTTTCAGATGTCCAGTCTGAGGTGCAGATGATGCAGGGTGGGGGTTGCATGGTGCAGCCTACGGCACCCCTGAGACTCTCATGCACAACTTCAGGATTCACTTTCAGTGACTACTGGATGAGCTGGGTCTGCCAGTTTCCAGGGAAGTGGCTGGAGTGGATCTCTGACACAAACTCTGATACTAGTAAAATATACTCTGTCCACTCTATGAAGGCTGATTCATGATCTCCTGACAGAACAACAAGAGCACGCTGTACCTGCTGATAAGCAGGCTGAGCCCCAAGGACATAGCTGTGTGTTAAGGCTCAAGACTCACAGTGAGGGGACATCAGTGCGAGCCACCCAGACAGAAACATCCTGGATGAGGCACTGGCAAGCTGCAGGGGCGGCTGTGTCCCACGGAGACAGTCAGGGACCAGGAACAGGTGCAGGAAAGGAAGCTGGTGAGTAAGAGCTTCCTGGTGGCCTTTGGGGTTTCCTCTCTGCTTTAAAATCATGCCACCTGAGGAGACCCCATAATGCAGCGGTTTCAGATGGCATATGATGTGTCCAGTTCAAGTAAACATTTTCTGTTAAATATAATGGCATAATTGTATGTTTATGTTTTGTGTTTCTTTACCTCCTTTGTATGAATTTCACTTGATGGGAAAACAAGACTTGTATCTACATTGAAAAAACTTATGAATTTGTCAGAATTATGTTTCTTTTAAATGTTAAATCATCAATCATCTAAAAATTTATCTAATGTTTTCCTGATGATCAAGATTTGTCTCATGGAGAAATAAATGCTCAGCATTGGAAAATTAAATTCTGCCCATCTCAGTGTACAGGTTCTGAGAACACACAGCCCTCTCTTCTTCTTGGCCACCTCAGGAGAACTGGTCCCCAGAATTATACCCAGATCCCTGTGAAAGGAAGAGGGCAGTGTAACTGGACTCCAGACAGAGCCCCAGGCTTCTGTGTTCTCATTCTGTCAAAGGGAAGTGAGTTAAACTTGGACCAGCAATTTTTTTTAGATCTTAGAAATCAGGGAGTCATAAAATACAGACTATTTCAGTGTAATATCTATCTGTGTCTCTGTCTCTGTCTGACTCAGTCTCTGTCTCTCTGTCCATCTTTGTCTCTCTCTGTCTGTTTCTCTCTCTGTGTGTGTGTGTGTCTCTGTCTCTTTCTTTCCCCTTTTCTGATTTTAAAGTGTCAAGTAAGGAGACAACGTAAGGGCAAATATTCTAGTTTCACAATATTACCTATTTCTTTCATAGTTGATTCTCATATTTCTGCCTTTATACTTCTTTGTTTTATCTCAGTTAATTCTATTATTATCACTCACATATATCTTAGTTGTCCTAACATACTTGAATAGACCTGTATACTTACTATTATTCTTTTAGTTACATTTTATATATTTTGGTTTGGTCATGGTCCTCTCTGAAACAGGAACATACACTATGAAGAAAAGAAAACATTTGCACACGCAAACTGCACAGATGCCTGATTCCTGAAAGCAGAGCTGAGGTGAGGTTCTCACACACAGACCACTGTCCCTCAGATGTGGCCATGGAACTCACATTCACACTCCTCCTGGGAAACCAGATGTGCCTCCACGTCCTCCAAATGCTCTGCACCTCAGCTGGACCAGCATCATCACTGAGGTATCCTGTGTTCAAGGACTGAGATTTCCCCTTTTTGATGTGATGTCACATTTGTATCTATTGTTTCAAAGACAAAACCCTTTCCAGAAGAGGACACCTTTCAAAGAGGACACCTTCCAGAAGATGTCACCACTTGAGATTTTGATAAGTCTCCTCCTTTGAAACTTTTGAATTCCTCCACCAGAAAATCCCAGATATCTCTACTTTCCTTCTGTTTCCTTCTTCTCTTTTGGTGAGAGTTCAGTCCAGAGTGTGAAAATGTCATTTTCAATTACTGATCGTAGAACTCTGACTCATATAAGAGTAGAAATTTGGCCACTGAATTTGGGTCTAGATTTCACTTGAAACTCTAAGACATAAAAAGTCATTACACACATGTTCAAATCTACAACATTATGGATAAAATAAACAACATTTTTTTCATGAGTCCACAAAAGAAATAAAATTGCAGATTGAATTATCACAAAGAGAACTGGTGGAACAGTACTGGGGCCTTGGTGTAACCCACAATCTCCTAAAATGTGTATAACCTAAAGGCTTAAATAGAGAAAAATAATACGATTTGGGGGGATCCAGGAAGGTCAGGACTCTCTCAGGAGTAGGGGTCACATATCTCCATGACAGCCCATATCTATTCCAGATTCATGGGTGGTAAAATCTAGTGAAAAAAGTTTGAACAAAGGCAGTAAATTTTGCTTCTTAAGCTGGGCATGGTCTCTGTGATTGACAGTTTTGTTACTTTGGAATTCTTGGTGCGAGATTCAGCGCCCTGTGCAGCCACAGATTTATCTTTAGAGGCTGTGACTGTGAGCTTTCCAGGGCATCCAGAGAGCACTGTGTTCATCAACTTAACCCTCACACAGCTTTCTCTCCTACAAGTCAGGACACGTAGAGACCCAGGGCAACCCTGAAACCTGCTGCACAAGGATCTAGAGGTTCAGAGTGTAGGGAAAATGTACGGGGAGATGGTGGATGACTGGAGCACAGCAGACATTCAGGATGAGGTCACATCATGCTCCTCCAGAGATCCTTGGGATTTCAAGAGGGAAAACTAAAATTGATCACACAATGATCTTGCAGGAGGAAGGGAGCACTAGTCACTGAGAAATGGTCACAGAGCCTGGTCTGAACAGGAGACACTCTTGGATGGACTTTTCCAGAAAGATTTCCTACTTGGAGAAAAATATTCTAACTACAGAATAACCACACACCCCTCAAGTATGACACCAAGGAGACAAAATAGTTTATAGGAGAAATATGTTAAAGGAAATGGACTTTATCATACAAAGGATCAGAGGACCAGGAATACAGCAGCACAGCATCTGTCTGAGTTAGGTACCTGAGTTAGGACCTATTCTTTTATAAGGAACAGCACACTATTTCTTTTATAAGGTGGAGACAGTGGAGATCAAATCAGGAGGAATCTTCCAAAGACCTATACCTGATTAAGATAGATTATGACAGTCACTCAGTGTCTTCAGATATGTGTATCAAGGCACAGTGAGAAGCATGACCAAGAATGTTTCTATGACGCGATTCTCCAAAACTTAAAATGAAAGTCAGAGTATGATGGCCTCATAGCAAAGGAAAATTTTCAACATTTTTTACATGATTATAAACTGCAAGAGCGACCCATGCAGACAGAGGAACAGAAGACACTTGTCCAGAACTACAACTCAGAGCAACACTGCCAGACTCAGAATTACCCACTGCATAGAGAAAGCTCTCACCCTGGCTCTCCACTTCTACACACCAGGCTCATACACAAATCACACTGGGTTCTGGAAGGAGAAATCCACTCAATGGCTGGGCAATGTGGGAGTCTTGATTCTGCAGGCACCATGCAGATGCTATGTATACTTCTGTAACTGACAGCAGCTTCCATCAGGGAGGGTCCAGGTGTTCCCATTTCTTTACAGGTTCCTGGGTGTGGGAAGGGAAAGACTCACCAAGACTTCTTTGTCCTTAGGCATCCTGTGTTATCTGGCACTTTCGGAGTCAATGGAAGGTCATGGTAAAGAAAGTGACCCACAGGAAACTGAGAGTTGAGAAACAAGTGAGATTTCTTTCAACAGTGAAAGCGACCAGCCCGCGGCGACCATTCGAGCAGCACTGCTGGAGGGCTTCAATTTCTTTGCTCTCTTTCCTTATAAAGCCACCTATGAGTTCACAAAGTCAGGGGGTTCCATGGATACCATCTTTTTGCAGCACTAGAATTGCTTTGGAATTTTACAAGGTCTCTTACACATCTGGTTAAATGACACACAGAATGTAGGCACTGGGCAGTTCGGTCACCTTGAGAAAAACCTGCTTGCTCCATCTTTTTGTAGTTTTTATGACAAAATAAGCGTATGGAGGAGCCTTTTGGGGATCTGGCCCAAGTTCTCTCTCTGTTTAAAGTCAAACTGGTAGCTAAACATCTCAGGTGTAACTGATAAGCCATAAAATAAGGAAAGTTTTCAAAACTAATGATTCTGAGGTTTTAGAAGAAAAAGACAAAACACCCAAATAGTGGGGTTTATAAATGCCCTCACAACAAGACCTAGCCTGGTAAGGCCCACACAGACACTGTCCCTTACCAACACTCTTACATGCCTTCCATAAATAGCTAGGTCACAGGCAAGAACCAGTTCTCCCTGTAGCTCAGCTCTCTGGCCACTGAGGGCATGGACATGTATTACATACAAGGCACAGTGAGAGGATATCACTGTAAAAAAAAACCCTTCGTGCACAGTGTAATATTCTATTTATTTGCACATTGTATCATTCAGCTCCATGGCTCTGGAATGCATATCTTAGATAAGGTAAATTAAAAAGGTGACAGCTTCATTTTGGATCAGGGTTTCAGTTGAGCTTTTCCTTGCCTGTTCAGCTCTGATACTTCAGAGTTGAGGCCCTTACAACTCCGCTAAAAGCATTTGGTGAGTAGTGTAAATTCTTGCCTCAGGACCTCCATGCCTGGAGGTGCCATTATGCCCTTGTAATTTAATATGTAGGGGAAAACCTTCAAAATAGAATTGTGGGACATTGAAAGCTGGAATCAGAGCACAAAAATAATCCATACATACAAGTCAGGTGCTTGGCATAAGCATAATATAAACCATGCTTCCTAAAGTTTAATAAATAAAAATTCTTTAAAAAGGGAAAATTTATAAGAAGCCACAATAAAACCCTAAAACATAAAAATGCCGTAGATATCCATAAAAAACCGTATACAGACAATATACCACAAGGTCCCAGACTAGTAGAAAACATTCATAGCATACATATGAGTGATGAATGCCTTCAAAGTATACACAGAATATTCTACATGTTATAAAATAAAGCTACAAATGCAATGATAAAATGAGTGAAAAATCTCAACACAATCTTCAGAAAACCACAGATAGGAAAGGGAAATAAGAATTGATAATCATGTACTATTATTAGTTATCATCAGGAAAATTACACCTGATCAAAAGAGATTACATGAAACAAGGCAACTTAAATTTGGATGAAAATCACAGAGAAGTGGGAAAGTGAACAGCTAAGGAGGATAATGGAATCTAGGTATGTTTATGTATGTTTAAAGATGCAAAATGAAATCCACTCATTTGTGCTTATACATCAAACTCTAATAACAAATTAGCCATGTTTAACTAACATCTCCCACTGGGCTGGGGATTTAGCTTAGTGGCTTAAGTGCCTGCCTGGCAAGCTCGAGGTCGTGAGTTCCATCCCCGGTACCAAAAAAAAAAAAACACAAAAAACTAACACTCCCACATGTTACAATGGGTGAAAAAAAAAGCAAAATTAAGTGTTAGTGAGGATACGAAGTGTCATTGTTTTATACTTATTCCTGAGAAAATGTAAGCAGTGTGACAATACTGAAACCCATTTTCCTGTTCCTTTACAATAAAAATGAGATTCTACATACACTTCCAACACAGTTTCAGAGTAAAGACAGGTGACAGAAGGACAGTGTGATGGATAACCTGTGAACTGCTTTCAGTTTAATTTTCTAGTGACATATCACAGTGTGACCACTTTCCCAGGTGGTTGAAGCTCATCCCTGTTTTTAGGACACACATCTCCAGCTCTAAATTTCATAATTTTGTTTGCTTTGTAATTTTGTAATTTTAGTTATTTGATGGAGTCACAAAATTTACTTAAGTTGCAGTTAGTTCAAGTTTTTTTGTTATTGGTTTGGTACCAAGAATCGAGGTCACGACCTTGGGCATGCAAGACAGGTGCTTATGCTGCTCAGCTAAACCACTGGCCCTCTGTTTTTTTTAAGGGATATGAAAATAGGTCATTAGAGGTAGATACAGGGTGCACCCAAGAGTAGAGTGTGGGTGCCAAAAGAAATGATGCACTGGAATGGCCATTTGAAGATGCAGTTATAGCACAAATCCAAACAGAGAAATACCTTGCAAGAATGGTTCAACCCTCTTCAGAAAGTCCTATGGGCTTTAAACCAGGGTATACTCTATGGTAATTTGTATCTCATTGCCACAGTTCATGGGTCCAGGAATCAAGAGTTGGTGTTGGGGCACAATTAAATTATTAGTAAAGGCCTAGTTAAAAAATAAGTAACAAGCCATATGCGGTGGCTCACACCTGTAACCTCAGCACTTGGCAGGCTGAGGCAGGAGGATTGTTGTGAGTTCAAGACTAACCTGGGCTACAAAGTGAACTCAAGGTAAGGTTTAACTATGTAGCAAAACTCTGTCTCCAAACACACACACACACATAAACACATAGAAACAAACAGAAATATGACTTATAGGCATTTTCAGCAAGATAAAATCAAACGTAAGCCTCTGCCTAGCTCCTGCCCCCTGTCAGGTAAACACCCTGCTGAATTCAGGCAGCCTTGATGTCTGAGTCCAGCTGCTTTTCTTCCAATACTGTGCAGGGCCAATTTGACTATTCCAGCAGATTTTTCCCTTAGTGAAGAAAACATATTGCTTCCAACTGGTTTCAAGGACATTTTGGCAGGTGAAGTAACACAGTCAAGATACTTTTTCACTCTGTTGCTCCACTTGAAGCCCTCCCTTCATCTCCAGGATGTTCTTATGTTATGAGAAACAGGTCCCTTTAAGCAAATGTTTGCAGAGTTAGCTTATCTGACAATATTTATCTTAATTCAATCCATGCAACCAGTCATGCAATGCCTTGTACTTCCTGATTGCAAACTGTAGTTAAACTGACCCAAAAACTACCTTAGTGCTGATGTCTTGGATCTGAGATTCCCTTCAACCTGCCAGGACATTAAACTGTTGCCTTCTTGATTCTTCAATGCAAAGGGTCTTCCATTCATTTTGATATTGGTTTTTCTGTAACAGTGGAACTTGGAAATGTACCAATCACCATTATCCCTGGTGAACTACAAACCATGTTTGTGCTTCCCGTTCCCAAAATCATGTGCTCTGCTGGGCTAGATGCCCTAGTTCTGAAGGAGGGGGAAAGCTTGCAACATGCAGCACAATGTTGATTTCATAGAGCCAAAGCCAAGGGTTTACTCTGGTCATTTTAGGCTCCTCATGCCTCTGAGGAAAAAAACCTAAAAATGGGGTAATATTGGGCAGGCTGATTGATTTAAAGTATCAAATGTAAACTGGACTGTTACTTCATGGTTCAGAAAAAAAAAACACAATCTCAGAGGACAGAAGTTCCCACAAGGGACCTCTTTACCATGCCGTTATTAAGGTCATGGAGAAACTCTAAATACAGCCCAGCAGGATGTCAAATGTTTCAGAAGGTTCATAAATAAAGTTAGCTTCACTCCAACAGGAAAAGCACCATAATTTTTTGAGGTTTTTTACTAGAGGGCAGGGGAATCCAAATGGGTAGTAGAAGAAGATAGTTATAAATACCAGCTATAACTGTGAGACTAGTTATGAAACAAGATGGCTTTTCTTGTGGGGTAGATTTTGCTTTTGAGACAGGATGTTGGCATATTGTCCAGGATGTCCTTTAGCTCATGATGCAGCCCATGCTGGTCTCAAACTAGTGGTGATCCTTCTACCTCTGCCTCCTGAGTGCTGGGGTGGTCAGCATGCACCAAAAAACCAGCAGGATCAAAACATTTAATTTTACTTGTTGTCTAATATTTTAATATACTTATCTTGTCTATATTTTAATACACTTATTTTGTCTAATATTTTAATATATTTATTATAATATATTTATTTGATCATAATGTGACAGACTCATTGGCTCTAACAGCAGGAGCACCAATAGCTACTTCCTCTGCATCTTCAATTGGGGGCAAGAAATCAGGCAGAATGAAGGACATATACCTTCTGGTGCCACTGAACCACATGGAGGGAATAGTCCCCATCCAGGGGAAGAGCCTTACAGAAGTTTACAGAAGCTTTACAGAAGTTTACAGAAAGTAGCCTTCCTCCTCTACACCACCCTCATCGCAGGTACCAAAAAGGTACTCGATCTTTGTGGAACCATTTAAGTCTAGAACTCTGGGCTCTTATAGAATATAGAAGCTCTCTATCTCATTCAAATGGACAAGAGACAGTGCTGGGTCCTGCAGTAGGTGACCATTGACTTCCGTGAACATTTAGGGAGCACCAGGAAAGGGACAGGCCACTTTGATTTCATGATGATGATCTCTCTCCTAGGTGTCTGTTCAGAGAGAGATCCATGAGTCAGGACCAGTTTGCAAAATTTCTAGCAGCTTATACTATGAGCATCACCACAATCACCATCTAACACTGAACTGCTAATTTCATCATGTGATATGGCAGTGTCTCATGCAGCAGTAAATCATTCAGGTTAAGAAAGGCTAAACTGAAAGAAGTTATAGGAAGGAGGTTTTATTGTTAAAACAACAGGAGGATTTATGAGTACTGCTTCACTGAATACCTTGAGAAAGGGCAGGATTTCATCAATGTTTAACAAGTTAAATATTGCTGTCAAAATGTATCATTAACACATATTATATAAATTAATAGTTCAAAACTTATTGTACTGATAAGAAAAGGAGATGCCACACTCTTGAACGCATGCTTGAAACAAATACTATTTGTCTATTTATTTTTGAATATATTATAATACAGAACATCCATGTCTGTGTCTCTCCTTAGAAGAAGATGTAAGGCAGGTGTCATGAAGCAGGCCAACTCTACCTTGGAATAGCTCAGGAAGCCATTGAGTACTGTGGGAAGGACTGTAGGTAAAAACACATAGGATGTTTTCATAATTCATTTGCTGATATCTCAGAGGTCTAGTATGCTTTGCACTCTATGTACACCTGGGCAAATATATGAAATTGCCAATTTCCTTAATTAAATGTAAATGAAATAATTAAAAACTCAGATGAGGTTAAGTGTTTAGTATTACACAGACACCTAGGAAAAAACCCTGTTATTGATAGAATTAGGAATATACCAATATACCTCTCAAAACCCTCATGTGCTTTAGACCCTTAACACTCTGAGGCTTCCACAATAGCGCTTCTATATAGTAGGAGGTCATGCAAATAGGGCATCCATGCGCTGCTGAAGACCAGACCAGCCCTGACCCTGCAGCTCTGCAGAGGAGCCCAGGCCTGGTGCCCAGCTGATCCTACTCAGTGATCAGGACTGAGCACAGAGGATCACTACGGAGTTTGGGCTCCAACAGGTTTTGCTGCTTGCATATCTGAATGTTAAATTATTGAGAACAAAGAATATGGAATTGGGAAGTGGATGTGACTTGGATAAAACAGTGGATATATGTGACAGTTTCCTGAAGAGAACATATTGTGTTTGCAGTTGTCCAGTCTGAGGAACAGCTATTGGAGTCTGGGGGAGGTTTGGTGCAGCCTGGGTTGGGGAGGTCCCTGAGACTGCGTGGCCTCGGTGTTCACCATCGGTAGCTATGTCATGCACTGAATCCACCAGGCTCCACAGAATAGGCTGGAGTGGATGTCATATATCAGGGAAATTTGTAAGAACATAAAGTACACAGACTCGGTGAAGGGCAGATTCACCATCTCCAGAGACAATGATAAGAAAACGCGTATCTGCTGATAAGCAGCCTCAGACCCCAGGACATGGCCATTTATTACTGTGCCAGAGACACAGGGATGGGACATCAGTGTGAGCACAGACACAAACCTCCCTGCAGGGATGCTCATGCCCAGGAGTGTTCACTGTGGTCCGTGGAGAACCAGGCAGAGCCCTAGGAGCAGGGGCAGAGGAGGAAGCCTGTGGTTAGGGCTTCCTGTGGTTAGGGCTTCTGGTTCCCTCATGTGTTAACATCACAGGACCTGAGCAGACCTGCAATGCAGGAGTTGGAAAGAAGAATCCAACTCCAAGCAAACATTCTCTACTGAATTTCGTTGTATAAGTGCATATTCAAGTACTGACTTTCTTATCTCTGTATGAATTTCCATGGTGGGTAATTGCGACTTGCACACATCTTGAAGTAACATGCACGTTTTGTGAAGTTAGCATTCTTTTGAGTGTGAGGTCATCACCATCTAAAACTGAATCTCCTTATGTAATCAGAATTATTAGGACTTCTTCATGGAGAAATATTTTGGGGGCTTAAGGTATTAAACTCTTCCCCACTCTATTCACAGGGTCTGAAAGCAAACAGCTCTCTCCTCATCCTGGGCCCCTCAGGAGACTTGGTACTCAGGTTCATCCTGAGGACAATTTGGGGCCCTGTGCTCAGGGGAGAGAAAGAGGGACGGCCTGACTGGAGTCAGGGCAACGTCTATGGGCCTTGATATGCTCTTTCTACCCGAGGAGGCTAAGCAGGCTGTGGGCCTGTACTTTTCTTCCGAACCTTAGAAACTATAAAATTTATAAATTACCATGTAAACATTTGCCATATCAGACTCTCTCTCTGTCTCTGTCTCTGTCTCTCTGTCTCTGTCTCTCCCTCTCTCTCTTCTATCTCTCTCCTTCCTTCCTTCCCTCCCCACACCTCATCTCTTTTTGTCATCTCTCACACATCAATATACATATCAGCAAAATAATGGAGAATAATAAGGCAAAACTCTCCAGTTTCATAAAACCTATATTTTTTCTAAGAAAAATCACATGGGCTTGGATTTAACTCAGTGGTATAAGCACCTGTGATGCAAGCACGTGGTCATGAGTTTGATCCAGAGTACCAAAAAAAAATCCCTTAATTCTGCCCTACACATTTTTGTTATTACCTAAGTTAACTCTGTATATAGCAGTATGTATTTGTAAATTTTCCAAAAGTAATCAAATATAACTTTCTACTTAGGAATGTCATTCCATTGTTACCACTTTCAGTGACCAAGTACACAGTGAACAGCACAGAAACACATCCACACACATGTGTGGCTCCTGAAGACAGAGTGCAGCTGACATTCTCACACACAGACCCCATCTCTAAGATGTGACCAAGGACCTCACCCTCACACTCATCCCCAGAGGCTAACACATCTCCACCTCCTCGCCCTGCTCTGCTCCTCACCTGGACCAGCATCCTCACTGATGTGTCCTGTGTTTAAGGACAGAGATTTCCTGCTCCTGATGTGATGTAACAGGTGCATCTATTGTTTGTGACATAGCACAGGGACATCTTCCGGAAAATGACCTCACCTGAGATGCAGCGGTCCTCTATGGTTGATTTTTCAATTCTAGCTACCTGCAGATTCTTGAAAACTCTGAAATGTTTAATGAGTCTCCTGTTTCCCTCTATTCTGTAATCCAAATTTCAGTGATGACTGTGCAAATATCATTTTCAATTATTGATTTTAGTTTCCTGATCCAATTAAGAATTCAAATTTTGCCACAGCCAGTTCTACTTGCTTTTTTACAACCTCTAAAACCATTAAAAATTGTCAACTACATATTCTAATCTATAAAAATTTAGAAAACATTAACATCACATGGTATCACAAGACCCTGAAATAAAATAAATTGTAAATTGAACAATCACTAACAAAGTTGGAGTGGCCAGGCTGGTGAGGCCATTGGAGCAGCAATGTTGCAGGGCTTCAATTCCTTTGCTCTCTTTCCTTATATAGCCCTCTGTGCGTTCACAAGGTCAGGGGTTCCATGGATACTATTTTTTGCAGCATTATTATTGCTTTGGAATCTTACAAGGCCTCTTACACATCTGGTAAACTGACACACAGAATGTAGGCGCTGAGCAGTTTGTTGGCCATGTGATCAACCTGTTTCCTCCCCCTTTTTTAGTTTTTATGACAAAATAAGTGTATGGAGGAGTCTTTTGGGGATTTTGCCAAATTTTGCTGTCTAAGGTCAGTCTGCTAGGTGTAACTGATAGGCCATAAAATAAGTAAAGTTTTCAAAACTCATGTTTGGGGTGTCTAAGAAGAAAACAGACAAAAAAAAAAAACAAATAGTGTGGGTTATGAATGCCCTCACACCAAGACGTAGCCTGGTGAAGCCCACACAGACACTGTGCCTCACTTGCACTCTTACACGGGTTCCATAAGTAACTGGATCATGAACTGCATCAGGCTGACTCCTGGGAAAGTTCCATAGTTCATGGGGTGCTTGATAGGGATCACAGGCTAAAACCTAGTTTTACAGGGCTGTATCTTCAGCCCTGCTGACACAGGCAATAACCAGGTCTTCCTGCAGCTCAACTGTCTGGCCACTGAGGACACGGCCATGTATTATGTACAAGACACAGTGAGAGGGTATCACTGTTGTAAAACAAACTTCATGCACAGTGTAATCTTCTATTTATTTGCACACTGTATCATTCAGCTCCATTGCTCTGGAATGCATATCTTAGATTAGGTAAATTAGAAAGGTGAAACTCTCATTTTGGATCAGCGTTTCAGATGAGCTTTTCCTTGCCTGTGCAGCCCTGATAATTCAGAGCTGGGGTCCTTACATCTCCTATAAAAGCATTTGGTGAGCAGCCTAAATTCCTGCCTCAGGACTGCCATGCCTGGAGGTGCCACTTATGTCCTTGTAGTGTAATATGTAGGGGAAAAACTTCAAAATAGAGTTCTGTGACACTGAAGGCTGGAATCAGAGCACAAACTGAAGCCACACAGATGAGTCAGGGGCTTGGTATAAACATAATAAACTTTACTTTCTAAAAATAAATAAATAAAAATACTTTAAAAAGGAAAATTTGTAAGAAGCCACAATACAACCCTGAAATATAAAAACTGCTTTTGGTATCTATAAAAAAAACTGTACAGAGATAACAAACAGCCAGTTCCCAGACTAGTAGAAAACATTCATAACATGCATATGTGAGTGATGAATTTCTTCAAAGTATACACACAATATTATACATGCTATAAAATAAAGCTACAAATGCAATGATAAAATGAGTGAAAAATTACAACACAGTCTTTAGAAAATCACAGGTAGGAAAGGGAAATAAGAATTGAAAATCATGTGCTATTATTAGTTATCATCAAGAAAATTAAACTTAATGAAAAGAGATTACATAAAAGAAGGCAGCTTAAGAGAAGGACCAAAATCACAGGGAAGTGTGAAAGTGAACTGCTAAGGTGGATACATGTGATCTCAGTGTGTTTATGTAAGTTTAAAGATGCAAAGTGAAACCCAGCCATCTGTACATATACATCAAACTCTAATAACAAATTAAAAATATTTGACTAAGTGCTCCCATATGTTACAATAGGTAAAAGAAAAAAAGTAAAATTAAGTGTTAGTGAGGATACTAAGCATCATTGTATCTTATTTATTCATGAGAAAATGTAAGCAGTGTGATGATTCTGAAACCCATCTCGCCTGTGTTTTTACAGTAAAAATGAGACTCCACATACACTCCCAGCACAGTTCCAGAGTGAAGGCAGGTTCAGAAGGACAGTGTCACCAATAACCCGTGAACTGCTTCCAGTTTAAATTCCTAGTGACATATCACAGTGTGACCTCTTTCCTAGGTGGTTGAAACTCATCTCTGTTGTTAGGACACAGGCCTCTAGCTCTAGAATTCATATTTTTATTTGCTTTGTAACTTCAGTTGCTTGATTGGGTCAAAATATTATTCATTTGATGTTAGTTCCATTTTGCTGTTCTGTCCTCTTTGTTTCAAAAATATGAGATCCACTCTCTCTCATGTAGTTACATTTGCAAGATTAGCATTTCTTGTTGTAAGTTGAAACTTAGAACATTTAATTATCTATTAATAAATCCACTGAGAAAGTTATACCGAGATGCATTTTCTTATGTATTTATGTTTTATGTGTCCTGGGGCCAATTCCAGGGCCACACACAGGATAGGAAAGCAGTCTAGCACTGAGCTACAGCAGCACCTTTATTTTTAAATACTGGTTTATGGATAGACATAAATACCCAAAACTTCTGATTCCCATAATCATGAGGAAGAATTTCCAAAAAGTCTCTGAGTGAAACATAATCAAATTCATAGTCTATGTTCAATTTCCATACATGATGAAATAGGAAAATTAAGATAAATCAGCATGGAGAGGGACACGAGCTTCCTGGTGCAGGAGGGAAACAGCCAGAAAGAGGACCTGCAGAGCAGCCGCAGGGATCACTGACTTTATATATCTATGTTTCTAGTTCTCA
The DNA here is from genome assembly GCA_004027295.1 of Dolichotis patagonum. Taxonomy (NCBI): domain Eukaryota; kingdom Metazoa; phylum Chordata; class Mammalia; order Rodentia; family Caviidae; genus Dolichotis; species Dolichotis patagonum. The sequence continues at coordinate 54,334 of PVJX010005309.1, forward strand.
TGAAGTTTTATCAATAGGGTTTACAGTGTTTAAAGGTAACACTTATTGTGGACCTTGATACATGCACATAAAACACCTTAATTCCTCTTTCATCAGATTCCCTCCAACATCTCTCCACCTCCTAGTTCCCATTACTTTGAAAAATATTTATCTTTGTTTCTTATTTTCTGCCTTTCTTTTTGTTATTTAATATATTTATATGTTTGGTTCATTTCTGTAATTAAACCATGCAATGTTTAAGTTTTTCTGTCTCATGTAATTCATCTAAATCTTCCAAAAGTTTGCCAGAAATTCATTAAAAAGTGAACTAATTTCAAGGATATGAAGGGAAAAAAGTATATATTATTCCAACATTTTTATGATAGTGATACTTCCAGTTTCTCTTCGTTCTTTGAAAAGAAAGCACTGTACTAGTATTGTGAGGACAATATCTCACACCTATGTGTTATACCCTGAGTACTCTGCAGATAACATTACACAGTGTATTAAAGTTGTTGCTTTCTTATTATCTTATTTTGAAAATCTGTTTCATTTTTTATTTCTTTTTAAAATAGAAAATATACAGAATAGAGAACTTAAAAATTAGATGATCTTAAAATAAAAAATTGGCCATTGAAATGAGAGACATTTTTCAGAAATAGATGTAAAAAGGTCAATAAATGTGCCAAAATACTTTCAACATCTCCCACCAGGAGAAAAATGCAGATTAGAAAAACACTGAGATGGTATTTGCAAATGATGATTATTTATTATACATAACATATAAACCATCCATACATAAAGTGTGCTCCTGAGCAGGGTTAGCTCACATGGACCTTTGCACAATCACTCACACACAATCAAAGCAGCACATACACATGTCATCCTGGAGTGATCCCTGTGGCTGCATTGCAGTGCCTCTGTCCTGCTAGTTCCCTACTGCATCCTAGCACCAGGGCACTCACATCCCTCTTCATGCTTCTCAGAAAGATAGATAATGACAGGTGAAGCTAAGAAAGTCCTTAGCAGGCTCCACATGAAGGCTAGTGCTGTTTGCTTTCAGAAAAGAGCAGAACACAGTAAAGTCACACAAGTTCGCATGGCAGAGAGGGTCTGCAAACCTCAACATGAGAGTCCAGGAGCTAGACGGGGAATCACTCTGCTCCCAGATCAGGAGAGCAAATAACTATACAATGGAGGTGCCATTCACAAGGCATCAGATCCTATATGGAGAACACAGCTGTTCATGACACTCAACATTTCATATGTCAAAAGCAAGCAAATTAATATAGAAAGCATGATCTGTGTATGTGGATAAAAATGAACTGTGATGAAGAGTTAGAAACACAACAGAGCACTGTCACATGAGCTACCACATTATCTAGAATGCATCTTTGTTTCCGGACTTGCCCAGCACACTCACTTGTGTGGACACAGCCTCATCTTAGGGTCCAAAAACAATGTTGTCCATATAGGAGGAGGAAATGCAAATAGGCCCTCCCTGTACTCCTGAAACCCAGCCCAGCCCTCACTCTGAGCTCTGCAGAGGAGCCCAGCCCTGGTTGCCCAGCTGTTGCCACTCAGGGATCAGGACTGAACACAAGAGATCACTAGGGATTTGGGGCTGAGTTGGGTTTTCCTGTTTTAATTTCTGAAAGGTAAGTTATTGAGAAAAAGGATATGGGATGTGGAAGTGGACATGACTAAGATAAACCATGTATATATGTGACAGTTTCCTGAGCAGCATTTCTCTGTATTTGCAGGTTCCCAGGCTGAGGAGCAGCTGGTGGAGTCTGGGAGAGGATTGTGCACCCTCGGGGTCCCTGAGACTCTCCTGCATGGGCTTAGGTTTCACCTTCTGTAGCTATGCCATGCACTGGATCCACCAGCACTGGAAGGACTTAAAACACTGTAATATGCGAATGCTGGTAAGATCAAATACCGAATAGAGAATGACAACTGATTTGAAGCAGGATTCTAAAATTCATGTGTATATATGCACATAGAATGTGAACTGAGGTTTTCTGTTATGCACACAACCGCTATGCTTATTTGCTGTATGTACCTCACAGCTCTGTTGTCTCTGGGACGTATGTTCTAGTTTTCATATCAACAAAGCCATCCTTTCTCTGTTAACACACACAACTTCCTGACTAGCACTTCCATTATATGTTCTGTATGGAATAGGAGATTTGGGCCTGGAGAATGGACCCCAGGGACCTCACTGAGTTCTTTAAGGGCTCAGTCAGCATATTCCTCAAAGTGGCAATTTCAAAAAGGTACACATCCTCTGTCTCCTTGTGACCTTCATGTACAAGAAAGCTCCGCAAATACAAATACTTCAGGAGCTAAGAGATAAACTCATATTTCATGCTGGCTTAATTTATTGTGTATCTCAATGTTTAAGATGTTCTTAGAGATTTGTAAATCCGGTCTTCAAGAAACTAGAACAATGCAGATTCCATCTCTTTCTGATGCTGGCTCCCAGATATGTTCTCTGGAAAATTCAGACAGGATGACTTGGAGATGCTGCATCTGATCTCAGGACTCACTGTGTTCTCTCACTGTCCTGTCACAGGTTTGCACAGGTTGCTGTTGCAAAAGGCTAGATTTGGCCCAGCAAAGGAATCACAGTCAATCTTGCTCTGAACTGAACATTCTCTAGTTTCTTCCGCTCTTCTACGCTGCCCCTGGAGCTGGATCCTGCAGCCACCACGAAGGAAACTGAGTGAATATATCAGAATGATTATGAGTGGAGGCCAGCTTGTAATTCATCCCTGAAAGTCAGAAGGTTTCTGAGGGGAGGCAACTGGGAACCTGGACACAAAGCTATATACAGAGTAGCGTGGACCAGTAGGGGGCACTCAGGACAAAGACGAAGGGGCTGCTTGAGAGCAGGAGAGGAAGCACAGGAGCATTAGGGAAAGCTATGGACTAGTGAAAGAGCCCTGGGGATCTGCTGAGAACCAGAAGTGGCCCCAGGAGGAGGTGCAGAGAAGAAAGCTAAAGACCGAGGGCTTCCTTTTAGTGTCTGAATGTTCCCTCTGTGTTAGCATCATACACACCGTGGAGAATGTACAGTGTGTCCTCTCCATCTCACATTCATATGTGAATTCTCCAGAGCCCAAGCAATGAAGGGGACTTGGTGGTGGTGACAGGTAACATTTACACCTGCATTGTTTTCAGCTTCTTCACCTGAATTCCTGTGAGAGGGCAGTAAGAACTTGCATACTCTGAGAAGTAGACAGAGAATCTTAAAATTTTAGATGCTGTGGAATACACAATGCTCATGATCATCATCATGGATAATCAGAGTGCTAATTTTGTCACCAAGAGAAATAGACAGGCTTGTGCAGTAATAAATGTTTCAGCTGACGAAAATCTACAATAAAAGAAGGAGACTTGATGGAACAAACCAGGAGAATTTAGAAGTACTGATCAATTGTGTATTTTGGCAACAGGCATTACTTTGTAAATATTATCATGTTGGTAGTTTGTGTCACAATGTATCTCATTCATCCATCATTAAAATTAATACAAATATTTGTCATAGGTAAGTTACAGTGGAAAGATTTATGCAGAGCTTAGAAAAATAAGATACCAGATTCCTGAACATTTGCTTGAAAAAGATACTGTTTGTCTATTCCTTTATGAGTCTAATACAACACAGAAAATCCTGTCAGGTACTCTGACTAGATAAAAACCTTTGACAAACGTCATGAAGCATGACCGCTCTGTCTTGGAACTGCTCCACCAGCAGCTGAGACTTGTGGAAAGGTTTGTAGGATCAAATACATTGGAAGATTTGTAAAATACAGCTCACATCTCATAGGTAATTATGCTTCTCACTCTATGTTCAAATTTGCAAACATGAAATTATCAAATCCCTTAATTACATATATGTAAGAAGAAGTAAAACAGATGAGGTTGTGTGTTTATCACTACACAGACACATAGGAAGAAAACATGTGTTCTATACTATTAGAGATAATCCAAGTGCCTGTTAAAGCACTCATGTGTTTTGCACTCTTCCCTCTCTGAGGCTTTCTAATCAGAACTGGTTATATAGCAGGAGGCCATGCAAATAGAGCCTCCTTGTGCTGATGAAAATCAGCCCAGCCCTGACCCTTCAGCTCTGCAGAGGAGCCCAGCCCTGGATGCCCAGTTGTCCCCACTCAATGATCGGAACTGAGCACAGACGGCTCACTATGGAGCTGGTGCTGTACTGGGGTTTGGTTCTTGCTATTTTTAAAGGTAATTTATGAAAAACAAGTGATAGTGAGTGTGTGACTAGACACGAAGATGATGAAAAAGAGCATATGTGCGATAATTTTCTGAACAGGATGTCCCTCTGTTTGCAGGTGTTCTGTGTGAGGAGCAGCTGGTGGAGTCCGGGGGAGGCTTGGTGCAGCCTGAGGGGTCTCTGAGACTCTCCTGCGTGGCCTCCGGGTTCACCATCAGTAGCTACCACATGAGCTGGATTCGCCAGGCGCCAGGGAAGGGGCTGGAGTGGATCTCAGTCATCAGAAACAATGGTGACACATACTACACAGACTCCGTGAAGGGCCGATTCACCATCTCCAGAGACAACGGCAAGAACACGATTTATCTGCAGATAAACAGCCTGAGACCTGAGGACACCGCCAAGTATTACTGTGCAAGAGACACAGTGAAAGAAGTTCCATATAAAGCCAGACATAAACCTCCCTTAAGGGGCGCTCACGAACAGCAGGGGGCGACGGAGATCCACTGAGTGAGACCAGGCCATGGCACCAGCAGCAGGTGCCAAGAGGAAGCAGGGAACTGTTGGTTTCCTGTAGGCCTCTGTGGTTTCCTCTCTGTCTTAACATCACAGGAAGAGACCGGAGATAGCTAGGCTTCAGATGACTTAGAGGATGTTCAAGATACAAGTATAGTTTTTTGTTATTTATACATATTATTTTCTTGGTCTCTTTCATATGATTTTTCTAAAAAGGACACTAAATCTTAAAGTACATTATGAGAAATTAAGTTTCCTTTGATTGTCACATCATTATTATCTAAATATGAAATTGTAAGTTTACTCCTCATAAGGAGCCATTGTCTATTGCAGGAGTAATTGTGTCAAGTTAGAAAATTAAATTATTCCTGTCCCTCTGCACAGGGTCTAGGATCTAGCAGCTCTCTCCTCTCCTTGGCTCCTCAGGAGACCTGGTCCCCAGGCTTGCCCAGCACCATGGGGAGCCCTGCGCTCAGGGGAGAAAGAAGAGGGTAGCAGACTGGACTCAGATCAGCGTCCAGAAGCCTTGTTGACCTCTTTCTGTCCATGCCAACTGTCAGAATTTACATAGATAGCTTTGAAATTAGAAATTTATAAAATTAACTGTACCATTATTTTTCTCTAGTGTCCCTCTCTGTCTGACTCTCTAATATAAATGCACATGTTTCAAGCTATATATCAGTATATTAATAGATAATATTTAACAAGAAATATTTCAATTTCACAACATTAATTTTCCTCTTCTAAATAGATTCTCAGATTTCTGCCTTTATACATTTAGATTATATGCCAATTAATTTTGTATTCATTAGTCAACATAACTTTTCATAAATTTTAATAAAATAGATACACCTCTATAATTAATAATATTATTCTTATTGTTGTGGCACTCTGTGAAGCAGGTGTACACTGAAGAGAAGGAAATTATTTGAAATACTCAAATCACACACATGCACACGTGTAGAAGGCAGAGCTGAGGTGATGTCTTCACAAATAGATGTCACACATTTCCCTCAGACATGTCCATGGAAATCATGGTCACTGTCATCCTGGGAAACTAAATACCTCCACCTCCACACCCAGCTCTGCACCTCACCTGGGCCATCATCATCACTGCTGTGTCCTGGTTTCGGAGATGAGGATTCCTGTTTCCCATGGGGTCCGAGGCGTATCTGTTGTTTCCAGGCCTGGTGAGATCACTTTCCAGAACATGCCACCTCCTGAGATGTAGCTAGATTCACACTATTGAACCTCCTGAATTGCATTTTCCTGGAGATCCCTGAATTCTCTAAAACTTGTCTTGAGTTTCATTGTCTTTCTCTGTGGTCTGTGTCACTGAGTCCAAATCTCATTTTCAAATAAAGGCAGTGGACTATGACTCAAGTAAGAGGTCAAATATGTCTAGTAAATTTGCATTTGCATTTTGTTGCAAACTGAAAAGTAATGAAATGACATTTGCTCTATTTTGAAATGTAAATAAATTTGTCCCAAACTTCATTATCTTTTCATGGGCCTATGAAAGAAATGAAATTACAGGTTGGACAGTGACAAAGCAATTTAGCAAGACAGGCAGATCTGGAATCACTGGTTGAGTCTTGTTTCAGGCAGAGGAGTTTGAAGCCAAGAGAAGAGAAAATTCTGAGGGAGAGATGATGGAAACCTGGCACATGGAGGGGAGCAGGGTGAGAATGAGAGATCCTGGGGGTCACAAACTGACATGACTCCTGAAGAAGCTCCTAGGATATTGAACTGAGGTTGCAAAGTGATCCCTCAGAACTGCCCGGGAAAGGAAAAGTGACCACTGAGAAATAGACCCAATGTTTTCAGAAAGATGCTCAGGAAACAACTCCTGAAACTTATTTAACTTGTTGGAAGTGAATTCCCCTAACTATGACCAACCACTCATTATTCAAGTAGGACCATGAGGAGTGAAAGTAGTCCATAGGAGAAATAAACCAGAGGAATTGCTCTTATTCCCAGAGAGGAGGAGCTGTCAGGGGAGATTCCATGTGTGGGTTGGTGGGTCAGGATGATAGAGGTCTCACCATGAGCACACGGAATCTCCATAGTCAGGCAAAGCAGTATGGTGAGTGTGGATTACAGCTGATGGAGCTCCAGGACCAGGCGCACCTGGAACAGAACTTAGTGAAGCCACAGACACCCACAGAGGAGACAGAGGAGAGGACAGGGGAGCCCTGCACAGCTTCCTCCTCCACCATCTTCCTGACCCCACTTAGAGACCCAGAGGTTCAGGCTCATTGCTCTCTCTCTCCTCTTGGTGTCCTTTGCAAGATCTGTCTTCTCATTGGGCTATTGGAACATCCAGGTGAGCCCAGGAGGGATAGCAAGAGTGCACAACCAGTACACACACATTCCCACACACATGGGAAGGCTGCACAAAGGGGAGACTCAAGCTTGGGTCTTTGTCCATGCCTGGGCTGGATCCTGAGGGTAGAATGGAAAAGGGCTGTTAGATGGAGCCCATCAGGACATCACTAGGACCTTCTTGGTGACAAGGTGTCCTGCAGAACCCAGATGTCTGTCATGGAGTTGAACCAGATCATCAGGCAGCGGCTTGCTGGACAACCATGAGACCAGACACCACATCTCCAGCCACAGTGGAGAATGCTGCTGCCTGCCAGTCTGTCATTTCTGGGAATCCATTATACAGGTGGAGCTTCAGAGACTCCTAAGTGGACACACAACCTCTGGACTGTGTCCTCTGCTGCATGCTTCTGCTACCATTCCTAGTAGTATCTGTAGCACAGAGTCCTGATTTCTAGGCATGAGAATCTGCTGGAACCACATCCAGGCACTAGCCAGGGTGTGGGGACACATAGACTCCATTTCTTGCAGATATGCTGGAGGCAACACTGACAGGACTGAACTCCAGACTGTACAGTTAGGGTTGCACTGGGGTCTGCCTTGACTTCCTCAGCACCCATGAAGCTAGAACTGAATGACCTGGAGATCCTTCCATAGGACACACCAAGGAAGCTTCAGCTACACTGCCCTGAGCAGGATCCCTGATAATTTATGTAAGCAGTGGTTGCAACCGTGAAGTCCTCTTTTCCATGGTATCAGGGACAAGTTCACATGGGAACGTCCATCATGAAGTCCAGGCTGTGGCCACGTAAATGAGTGTCTATGGCTTTTGATCCAGACTTGTATCTTATATCAGACTGGTCCTGCTCCCAGAGTTTCTGTGCAAGGTTCCTGTGATTGTGTCCTTCACCATGTGTGCCTCTGAGCATGGAGACCTGCAAGGTGGGTTCCGCTATCCCTGCCATGAGTGGGACCATGGACTGCCATGACTTATTTGCCAGGTGTGATGATTCTCTGGGCTGACCATCCTCAACACCTGCATGTCCTCAGTGTTCCAAGGACAAACACCTGCAGTGTAAACCCTGCCTGAGTCCTTTCTTTGCATCTAATCTGTGCAAAAGATAAAGTGAGCCTGAGGCCCAAGGTCAGGGATATTTTGAGTGCAGGTGCAGGGCAGGGGCATAGGTGTCACCGTCACACTGCAGACATCATCTGTGCTGCAGCCTCAAGGGCAGGGTGATGGGTAAGATACTGAGTCACTCCTGTTACTGACAGCTGTCCCCTGGATGTGGTCTCACAGAGGGTCCTAGAAAACAGGCCTGCTCCTCACCCAGAGAATCTAGAATCCTAGGCAGGGTTTCTGTGAAGCCTCTGGAGACCTCTGTCAGGGAAAACTCTGCTAAGTCTCAAGCTGTCTCTTCTGGTCTCCCTGAATTTAGTTCTAGAAAGGGGATCCCTGCTGCAGGGCTATTCTGATGTGTTTTCCAGAGTTAGGAATATGTTTAAAATTTTTATCCTTACTACAGCAATTTGGTAATGTAACCTGGCATGTGGAGTGGGACACATGGTTTAGCTATGATGATGGTAGCACAAACTACACAGACTCTGTAAAGGGCCGATTCACCATCTCCAGGGAGAATGGCAAGAACACGCTGTATATGCAGATGAGCAGTCTGAGACCCGAGGACACTGCCGTGTGGTACTGTGTCAGAGACCCAGTGAGAGGACACCAGTGTGAGCCCACAAAATCTTTCGTGCAGGGACGCCTAGGACCAGCAGGGGACGCTGAGGACAAACGAAGCACAGAATATGTCCCAACAGTACAGGTATTGAAGCATATGATTGTTTCAGGTGAACTTCCTGACATTTAAAAAAATAATAGTAAAGGGTAATATAAAGAGCAAAGAAACAAAAGAATTAAAATCCAAACTATGTAAAATGCCACATAAAACCCAAGATAATTCATTCATTTTCTAATTAAAACCCCCCCAAAACAAGTAATCCAATAAAATATTGTAATACAATTTGGAAATCTGTTCCTGAAACTGTGAATTTTGCATCTTCTATCCTTTGCGTAGTGAAGAAAAAAAATCTTTTAAATTTGTTATAACATATATAAACAATTTAGAAATACACAGTGTAAACTTGTAAGAAAGTCTTAAACACATGACCTTATATGTATTTCATAGGCCTTAGGTTGGCTGTGGTACACATATAGCACGAATCTACTAAGTTAATAAGATAAAAACAAAAACTCCCTGTCAGCTGTATGAGAACATACAAGTGACAGTCACATCTACCACCAGTGAAAAATCACAGCATTCTGTCAAAAAGCTATTTTAAAACTACACACTTTAATGAGAAATTAATTCAATAAAAATGATGATATTGAGAACCAAGCATTTAAAAATTTGAATAGCCAGGAATTTTTCAGTTGATCTTTACATTTCTTAACTAAGTTTTTAAAAGTTTCTTCTGGGCCAACAACACCGATAAAGTTCACATATTTATCATTTCATACATTTATTTTTTCCATAAATGATCAGTAATAAATATCTGAAATATCCAGGTATAATAGGGTTGAGATGATGCTGAATCAAGTTCTCATATGGTTTTTAACTATTAGCTCAAGTGTTTCAATGTCTCAAATATATTCAACCAAACAAATATCATAAAAATCAAAATGGTACAGTGAATATTGTAAATAAATTGAAAAAACTTGTGCATATATCGAAAAAGAAAACAGTGGCCCCGCAAACCAGTGCTGGCTAAGTACACAGCAGTGGCTGTCTCCTTCTCAGCAAATCAGCTGACAACGCGTCCAGGTGGGGTGTGATAAAGGACACTGTGGGCCCCTGACCTTCACTGACCTTGACTGGGGGGCTGTAAAGCTGTGGGAGAGGGAATGGGTTGACAAGTGGGAAGTCCACTGCCCCTGAGATTTGCCACATAAGGCACTGATGGTTAAATCTGATTTCCTTAGCTGTCAGGTGAAGGTTTTACACACCCATTGTTTCAACTACAAAATGATTGAATTTCATGAGACATAGGAAGCTTCAACTGAAATATAGTTGAGTGTTTACACAGTCAGATGAAGCTAGTTTCTCATACTCTCTTGAATTTAAAATGGGAACAAAAATTGTGCATAGAAGGAGGAGCAGTTACTAAAGTCTGTAGAGTTATGGACCATATGATCAATGATGCTGAACATTTTTTCATATATTTGTTTGTCATTTGTATTTATTCATGTGAAAAGTATGTATTCATCTCAAATGTCCATTTTTGGATTGGATCTTTGAATTTTGTGAATACGATTTAAAAAAATTCCTTATATGTTCAATATAGAATTTCTTTGTCTGAGGAATAGTTGCCTAAGATATTTGTGCAATTTGTGAGTTTTCTTTTCAGTCTGTTGGAGATTTCTTTTGACATGCAAAAACTTTTTAATAAGACAAGATCCCAACTGTTGATTCTGGGAAGCATTTCCCCTGTAGTTTTGTTTTTGTTCATGAGCCCTATGCGTACCCCTATGCAGTCAAGATTTTAACATATTATGTCTTCCAGCAGATTGTGTGTCTCTGTTTTAATATTTATATCTTTGATTCATTTTGACTTTAGTTTAGTGCATAGTGACAGACATGGGTCTAATTTTAGTTTTTAGCATACAGCAAGTCAGTTTTTCCAGCACCACTTATTAAAAGGCTTTCTTTTAGTGAACATATTTGACCTCTTTGTCAAAGATGATGTGGTTGAGTGTGTTTGTAGTTGTGGCTGTATCTTCTAATCTATTCCACTGATATTCAAGTTTGTTTTTATTCCAGTACCATGCTGCCTTTATCACAGTATGTTTGTAGTATAACTTCAGGTCAGGGATTGTGATGCCTCTTGCCTTGCCTGTGTTGCCAAGAATTGCCTTTGTTATTCTAAGACTCTTCTGGTTCCAGATGAATTTTAGGAGTGATTTCTCTACATGTGTGTTGTATGAAAATGGTATTTTCATGGCAAATGCATTATATCTGTATAACAATTTTGGTAGAATGGCCATTTTCACAATGTTTGTTCTGACTATCCATGAACAAGGTATGTCTTTCCGTTTTCTAAAATCCTCTTTGATTTCCTTTTACAGAGTAATGTAATTTTCAATGTATAGATCATTTACTTCCTTTGTTAGAATGCTTCCAAGTATTCCATTTTCTTGCACACTATGGTGTGCAAGGGAGTGGGTTCTCTTACTTCTCTCTCAGTGAGTTTGTTGTTTGTGTACAGCATTTTTGAGTGTTGACCTTATATACAGCTACATTACAGAATTTGGTTATTAAACCTAGAAGTCTTACAATGGAGTTTTGGAAATCTTTTATGTCCAGTATCAGATTATCTGCAAATAATGATAGTTTAACTTGTTCCTTTCTTATCCTTAATACTTTTATTTTCTCTCTTGTCTAATTGGTCTGGCTAATGTTTCTACAACTATACTGAATTGAAGTGTTGATAATAGAAAACCTTGTCTTGTTCTTGAATTTAGGTTGAAAGTTTTCAGCTTTTGTCCATTTAGTAAGATGTTGACTCTTAGTTTATTTTATATGGCTTTTATCAGATGGAGATAAAACAATTTCCATGGGTTCTTTTTTATCATTGATGATTGTTAGATTTGTCAAAAGCTTTTTCTGCATCTATTGAGAGGATCATGTAATTCTTGTCTTTGCCCTTATTGATATGGTATATTATGTTTCTTGATTTGCATATGTTGAAACACCCCTGCATTCTTGAATGAGTCGCACATGATCATGGTGTGTAATCTGCTCGACAATTTGTGCATTCTATTTGCAAGAATTTTACTGAGGATTTTAGCTTTTATCTCCATTAGAGACATTGGCATGTAATTCTCTTTTTTGGTTGGATCTTTGTATGATTTTGGAATTAGGGTAATACATACTTCCAGGAAAGAGTTTGGAGACTTTCTTACAAATTCATTGAAGAATTGGAGGAGTGTTGGCATTAAGTCTTACCTAAATTTTTGTAGAATTCAGCTATGAATCCATCAGGACATGAGTTTTTCTTTGTTAGTAAGGTTCTAATGACATTTTCAGTTTCATTAACTGAAATTGGGTTATTCAGCAGCTCTACATCTTCTTGATCAGGCTTTGGTAATTTCTATCAATCTGTCCATTTCTTTGGTGTTACTGAACCTATGATAGTGAAGGTTTGGATGTAGGTATTGATAATATTCTGTGTTTCCACAGAGTTTGTAGTGACTTCACCTTTTTCATTTCTTATTGCATGGATTTGAGTTTTTTCTTTCCTCTCTTTGATAAGGCTGGCTAGAAGTTTATAAATATGATTCATTCATTCAAAGAACCAACTCTTCATTAATGCTTTGTATTGTTTTCTGAGTTTTAATTGCAATGACTTCTGCTCTGATATTTATGATTTCTTCCCTACTTTTGGCTTGCTTTTCTTTTTCTAGAAATCTGAGTTGCAGCATTAGGTTGTTTATTTGTGTTTGTTCCATTTTCCTGATGTGGGAGTTCACCGCTATAGATTTCCCTCTGAAAAATGCTTTCTTTGTGCCCTTCAGGTACCAGTAAGATGTATTTGCATTTTTGTTTGATTGTATATACTGTTTAGTTTCTTCCTTAATTACTTTGGTGACCCATTTGTTGTTTAGGAGAGTGTTATTTAATTTCCATATGTTTATGACTTTCTTGTGAGTGTTTTTTTCATGAATTTCCAATTTTATTGTGCTATGGTCATATAATATGCAAAGGATTATTTTAATAACTTTGCATTTGCTTAAGCATTTTTTGTGGGTTAGTATATGGTCTGTTTTAGAGAATGACCCATGTGTATCTGAGAAGAACATTTGTTCTGATGTTGTGGGGTGGACACTCTGTAAACATCTTCTAGGTCCATTTGTTCACAAGTTTTACTCAGTTCTGTTAATTCCTTGCTCATTTTTTGTTTGCTTGATCTGTCTCTTTGTGACAAAGTGGTAATAAGTCCCCCCATTATATCTGTATTATCGCTTATTTGATTTTTCATGTCTACTAAGGTTTGTCTTACGGATTTCGGTGCCCCATAGTTGGTACATGTATATTTATGATTGTAATCTCTTCCTCTTCAAGGTTTCCCTTAACAAGTATATATGACCTTCTTTGTCTCTTTTGATCATTCCTGGTTTGAAGCTTATATTGTATACAAACAAAATAGCTACACCCACTGTTTTTGGCTCCAGTCACATGGAGTATAGCTTTCCATACTTTGACTTTTAGTCTATGAATTTCCTTTTGAGTTAAAAATATTTTTTGTTTACAGAATTTTGTCGTATTTTGTTTCTTAATCTACTCTGCCAGTCTGTTTCATTTAATTCGTGAGTTGAGCCCATTTAGATAGATGGATATAATTGATAAGTATTGACTTACACTGTCATGTTTTCTTTCTGTTGTTGGTTTTCTACTTTTTCTGTTAATTTGTTTGCCCTGCTTAGTGCTTTCCGTTTGCTGTTATTCTTGGAATCGTAGTTATCCTTATCTGTTTCTAGAGTATCTTCCAGTACTGTTTGCGTTGTTCATCTGGTGCTCATGAGTTTCATTGGTTGTTCTTTGTCATGTAAGTATGTTATTTCTCCATTAATTTTGAAAAAGAGTCTTGCAGGGTACATCCATCTTGTTTGGAAGTTGTTTCCTTTCAGGACTTGAAATACTTTACTCCAATCTCTTGTTGAGTTGACAGTTTGTGTTGAGAAGTCTGATTTGATTCTGATAGGCTATCCTTCATAGGTGAACTGTTTTATTTTTTCTGATAGATTTTAGTATTCTGTTCTCATGCTGAATTTCTGAGATCCTAATTATTATATGTCTGGGTGAAGATTTATTTTGGTTATGGCTAATGAAGATTATATATTGTTCACTTATTTGTATACCAGATTCTCTTCCTTTGTTTGGAAACTTTTCTGCTATTATTTCTGAAAATAGTCTTATATCAAACATGTTGAACCCCTGCTTTTTCGTTGACACCTGTCAGTCTTATATTGTTTCTCTTTGCTTCAGCTTGAATCTGTTTAATTGGTGTCTCCTGGTTCCTTGTTATTTTTAAGTGGTTTTTTCTTTCATGATCATAAACTGTTGTCCTGTCTGAGAGTCTATTTTCAGCTACATTCAAGCATTTTTGTCAGCTTTCAATGGGATTTTTAATTTCCTGAATAATCCTTTGAACCTGTTTTGTGCATTGTAATTGTCTTATATTGTTCATTCAGTGTTTTCATCACTTTCTTTTGTTCCTCTATTTTTTATCTAGACCTTCTTTAGATATATTCAACATTCCTTTCATAATATTGGTCATTTATTTTTATACCTGGGAGATTATTTCTGGCTTGGTTTCCACTATAGCCTCATGGAGTTGTTTCTTTACTTGAGCTGCTATTACCTCAGGAAGTTCAGTTGTGTGATTTCCCGTGTCTTCCATTTCAGTGATTCTTGGGTTTGTTTTCACTGGACTGGAGGACTGAGACTGCATCTTACTCTTTTGTTTTGTGATTTTCTTCTGGGATTTGTGCAGCAGGCCAGGCACACTCCCAATGGATCACACTGAAACACTTGCTGGGTAAATCTTTCATCCTCTGATATCCATGGGGTTAGCCAGTGCACACTTCCAAAAGATGGCACTGTGTCCTTGAACTGTAATGGGTAGGACTCAAAATCATCAGATTGTCTGGTCACTCCCTGATGGGTAGTTCTGGTACTCTGGGCTGGGCAGGGCCCAGTACCATGGTTACATGTAAGGCTGACCAAGCATTCCTTCAAAGGATTGTGCTCGGATGCAGGGTTGGGCAGTGCTCTGATTATCTGTATACCTAGCTAAGTCCCAGACATCTCTCCAGGATGCACCACCAGAGTGTGGTGCCAGGCCTTTGTGCCTGGCTGTGAGGAGACCACAACTTTTGGTCCATGTAGTTAGCTGGGATGCATCGCTGAAATATGGAACTTAGGCCTTTGCTAAGAGGCACCGAGCTTGAAATCTCCAGGGTCTACTGGCTACGCTGATCACTCCATAATCATAGCTCTGGAGTTCTAGGCAGGGCTGGGCTGGCTACCTCTGTGATGTGTCAGGCTGGTCGGGTATTTCTCTGATAGACTCTACTGGGACAATAGAATGGGCAGAGCTTAGATGCTACATACAGCTAACCGAGTGCCAGTTAACTAGCCAGAACACACTCCTCTAATATGGCTGTGGGACCTTGTACCTGGCTAGGAGGCGTTCAGAACCCTCAGGACACAAGTGGCTAGCCAGGCATTTTGCATTTTGTATCCTTATCTCAATGATGAAAAAAATTTTTTTAAATTTTATTTAAAAACAAAACAAAACAAAACAAAATAGAAAAAGTGTAGCAACAATACAAATTCCAAGGGAAAAAAAAGAGCAAAAAATTCTAAGAAATCATTACTTGATAACTTACATACTGTCATCTTGGAAATAGTTGTTCAAGTTACAAAGTTAAAACATACAAAGTACACAAGCAATGAGACTGTTAACTTTTCTGCTCCATGATATAACAAAAACAGTAATATGGTCATTCATCTTACACACTTAAACATATATGCAATTATATCCTTTAGAGAACCCTCTTTTCCTCTCTTTTTATAGTTGCAATTACACATTTTGGGATTTATTACTCCTACAGACAACTTGAAAATATCTTCATTAGTGAAATAAATAAAAATCACATTTATAAATATTGCATTTTGTCTCTAGTTTAAAAAGTAATAAGAACTGCTGGAAAAATTATTTTTGAATGTTTTATTGCATCATATAAAAGAAGATAGAAAAATACACACCATAAACTGATTATAATGGGGGTAAATACATGATCTTTCATCTCTCTCATATGCAATAGTGTGAGTTATAGTTCATACAGAACATGAACCTATTTAAGTAATAAGGAATAGACAAAAAATACCTGTTAGGTATACGATAAAAAAAATGACAGTCAAATCCACCCACAGTGAATAATGACATAATAGTGTCTGAAAGCATTGTCAAAACTGCACACTTTAATAAGAAATTACTTCAATAAAAATGTTAATACTGAGAACATTCATATTTGAATACTTTGATAATCATGATTTTTTTCAGTTGATTAAAAAATTGTCAACTAAGTTTTCAAACATTACTTTTTAAATGTCACAAATTTTGTATTTGTGGCACTTATGTTCTTTCTCACAAAAATTCCTTCATAAACACCTAAAATATGTGGGCATAACAGATTTGTGATGAACAACAATCAAATACTTACATTGTTTTTTACTATCTCCTCGAGCGTCTGAATGTTGCAAATTCAGTCAAACAAACAAGCACCACAAAAATCAAAACAGCACAGTGAGTATTGTAAACATATCATAACAACTCTATTTGTCACCAAATGATAAAGCACTGGCACATAAAACCAAGACTAGGTGAGTATAAATCGATGACTGACTATTGCATAGTCATGCAAGCGAAAACTGTTTCAGGTGAGGTAAGATAATGGAGAGGTCACTCTGAGGCCCACTGAGCTTTCTGCTGACTTGACTCACTGTAACTGTGAGACTGTGGAACTACAGGAGAAAGAAAGAAAGGGTTGAGGAGCTTGAATTACACTGCAACTGGAAACTGCTGAATAGTTAATGATGATTTCCCCCAGTATTTAGAGGCAAGCTTTGCACACAAATTGTTTCAACTGCAAAACTGATTGAACTTGATGAGAAATTAGAAATTCCAATTAAAATGTTGATGAATGTTTACATGAACAATGAGGATATTGTTCACATTCTTTTAAATTTAAAACAGGGAATGAAAAAGATTTCTGAGATGGAGCAGAAATAACTAAATTCATCAGAGATAGGGACTACAGAGTTAACTGGTAGGACATCAGGAATTCTCACTAAGTTTGGGTTATTAAAAAAGATGTTCATTCTAATGAAAATCACAAAGATACACTGTATGAAGCATTTTGCAAAGTATACTGTTGTCTTCACTTAACAAAACACTCAATGCATCCCCTTGTCCAAATAGAATAAAGGCCCAATTTTGTCTGTAATATTTGCTGTGATATTCGGATCTTATGTAATTTTTATCTTAGAACGCTTTGCTTTAAAACTAAAGATTATAATAAACTGAAGCATTCAATTATGTTGTTTAAAAATATGTTTTAAAACAAATTAGTCAGACATTAGTAAAGTTGTCAAATCTTTTTACAGTGTGAGATTTGGCAAAGTTGCTTCAAGATTTTTTGGCATAGATCATATAATTTAAACCATCGACCTATTTTCTCTCCTATCTTTGTGCACAGACTGCTGTGTGAATGAATAATATGTATTAACTTTTATTCATAAGGATGTGTTTGTCTTACATGAGAGAAAACAAGACTTTGTGTTCTTTAGCCTTAAAATTTTTAAATTCCTTTTTTTTCTGAGGACGTGCCATTAAACCTGCAACCATCAATAGAATGTCAATCTTGTTGTAACTTGGCATAACTGACACCGTCTTGAACCTTGCATTTAACTAGTGCACTGTATTTGACTCAGAAAAATGGAAAATTACTCGTGCTACAAGGCAAATGAGAAAAGCAGAATGAACTATACCTACAGGTGAAAAACTACTCTCCTCAACAAAAGAAGCAAATTATTCTGAATATTTAAAAAATAAAAAAGAAAGAAAAAATGGCTGCTTTGCTCTTTTCTTTCTTGAGAACCACTACAAAAGAGACTCATTTAATGAAATACAGGGTTCCCTTTTTTCTTTTCTTTATTAACACTTGAAACTATAGAATTCTGCATTTCTAGATATCTACATACATTTTCTTCACCAGCACCAATGTATAGTAAAAGTGTCTACATTTCATCCATCTCTTTCAATGCACTACACTTTATTTCCCGATTTTGTTCCATTTAGGCAGCACTAGAATATATTTAAAGGGAGGTTGCTCTGTAGTTTCCTATCAGGCTTGGTGATTTACCCATTTAATACATATCCCTGATTCTCTGATTTCACATTTTCCCTTAATTCTGAAGTCTCAGGCTTTTTACAAAAGGAGAACCCATTCTCAACTCTGCAGAACTCAAATCATCACCTGTGTAAGAAAATAATTCACTGTGTTCATCTGGCCCAGGTCCTGGTGAATCTCAGGGCAATGTGGTAACGCTCTGGATGGAAGCTGGATCCACAGTGAGCGGTGGTCAGTGTGAACTCAGCTGGAAGCCTCACTTATAGGGTGAACAGGACCCACAGACCCTGCTCCTCACAGACCAGGAGTGTGCATTCACCTCAGAGGGAGCCGAGGAGCACTCAGGGGGATCACATTGCCCTTCCTGGTCCCAGCACAGGAGCAGTTGCATGGAGACCCTGGAGGGACTTTAGCTGCTGAGACCCTAGGTCCTCCTCACACTTCATCCTCCTGTGACCCATTTCCCTCTATGGCAGTGGAGTAATAATGGACTGTGTATGTCTCTCATTATATCCTCTTCAATTGTAAATATAAACCTGGCAATCATTAACAAATTTATTGAAAATATTTAGATATCGGTGCTGGGGATTTAGCTCTGCATCATAAGCGCCTGCCTTGCAAGCAGGTGGTCGTGACTTTGATCCCCGCTACCGATTTAAAAAAAAGAAAATATTTAGATATCAAAAACTTCACCAATTAAAATTTTAAAATTCTTTTTTTTCTGAGTAAATGCCATTAAACCTGTAACCATCATTACAATGTTAACATTGTTGTGGCTTGGCATAACTGACGCCATCTTAAGCCTTGCATTTAATTAGTGCACTGTATTTGACTCAGAAAAATGGAAAATTACTCAGGCTACAAGTTCCATGTGAAAAGCAGAATGAGCTGCACATATAGTTGAGCATTAACCTGCTCAACAAAAACAGCAGGATATAGATGTCAACTGAAAATTAATGAAAGACTAGAGCTAAATTGTTTATCACAGGATGTCTTTTGTGAGTCTCTCTTTTAAAAAATCTGTAACTTTCCAGTTTGTGGCCACTTGTTTGGATCCTGATCCAGGGAAGAGGGGTCTATATATAAGTGGTCCTGAGTTCAGTTAACTAAATTCTAAATTTATCAGTTTGGCTGATTGGATTCCTATATTGTTGTTCAAGAAACCATCTCAAATATAAATCACTTTCCTAAAACCCAAAGGGATACCTAACATTTTTTTTGCTGTCACTTTCCATTATGGCATTTCCCACTCCCTGACACAGTCAGTGTGACTACACATCCACTACTGCATTGCTGGACTTGCCTTTTCCAGAAAATTTTTTAAATTTCAAAGAAGGTAGAGTGCTTATATCTACTTTGAAATCATAGCAAAATAATTTCATGGTTTTTTTGCTGTTTAGGCTGTGTTGCATGGTGAGGTTAAAAATGACAAGCCCTACATATATGGAGGAGAAGATGGAAAAATTTGTTCCTTCAAAAATGGTGAAGAGATTGTATAATATCACAGCTGCTCTACAAATAGTTTAGTATCTTTTGAATTTAACAAAATGAATTCTTCATATGATTTATATGATTTGCTATTTAGCAGTGTTGAAAATGTACATTTGCACAAAACTGTACAACCTGACATTCCTATTAGTACTCTTGATAGTAACCAAAACTTATAAGCTACCTAAAATTCTGCCAGTACTTAGATGAAAATTGAAGAAGCTATACCCACATGTGGGGTGTTCTTCACCATTAAAGAAATTAGACTAATAATCTAGTTAGTGTGTGAGTATGCTCTGAGCCACACTAATGAAGATAAAACCCGCTTTCCGTGTCACTATGCTGATTTATAACATCTACATCTTCCATTAGTTGCACAAAGAAAATAGAGGTAAAATTTCCAGAGACTTCAGGGACATGAATTATGCAGCAAATGATTAGCAATAGCTATGTGTCTTCTTACGGTGATGAACATGCAGAATAAGCAATGTCACAGTACAATCAGAAATGATTTAATATGTAACCCCCCACTGTATACATTAACTTTGATCTTACTGCATGTGGGTAAAATTCTAGCACAATATCATTAAGGAAAGATAAACTGAAAGCTATAATATCTAATGCATTTCTAGAGAATATAGTGTTAAAACCTAATTTACATTTATAACTTATTGGAAATCTCAGTAACACACTTGTTTTGGCACCTTGCAAAGTGTATGGTGTTAGCTACTGTTGATGTCCAGTCATCTTAATGTAAAGTACTGTGTTGCCTATGTTGTCCTGTTCTGATCTGCTCTGTACCACCCCCTTTTGTTTTACTCTCTTTCAAATTAAAAAAAAAGTTTATAAACATAATATAGCACACAAGAAGTGGTTTGCACAAATGGCACAACTGAGTTCATTTCCAATAATTTTATGATTGAAAAGAGGAACAGAGTAGGGCAGAATATGGACTCAAAGGAAAGGTAAACTTAAATATTGGGAGGTTTTCCAGACTGGCCAAGGTATAAATGACACCAGATTTAGTAAAGTGAGTGCTCAAGTCCTGTGAAGGGATCATGTGATAGGGAGAGTAGCATAGGCTGAGAGAAGTCAGACGCTATTGGCAGGAAAATTGAAAATTGATCCAAATGGCATTTAGAGTCTGTCCCAACACAGGACCAGAATGCAGGGACTTGAGAGACTGACAGTGTCACTGGTGGTCAACATGTAACCTTGAGTCTCGTTTCTCGGGATTTTCTCAACAGTCAGCCCCAAAATACCTTCCTCACTAACCACATGTGTGACCACACTCACCTCACGTGTGAGAAATGTGGGCCACAGTGACTGATACAGCAGTGTACACAGACCATGTCTGTCCATGTGGTCCATGGCATACTACCTGTACAGGGGTACAAATTATAAGTTTGGTGCATGGATGCCTCCACCTGGCTTTCAAACCAAGTCATGGCATTTCAGGCACAAGCAGGAACCCCAGCAGTGGGAAGGACACTTCAGAGACCCCCATAGTGGAAACGCCAGCACAAGGGTGGGGTGAGAGCCGGCACAGAGAGGCGCCCAAGTGCGTGGCCTTAAAAGATCTGTGTTGCCCCATTTGCCACAAGGCTCTTGGCTTTAGAAAGCTGCCGTGGGATGCATCAGGCTGCAACTTGCATCCGTATGCAGTCAGGTAACAGCTGCACCCAGAAAATGTGGGGATGAGGCTGCCAAGCTCTTTCCAAATGGTCACAGTGACAGGAAGTCAAAGAGGACTACTGAAGCTCATTAAGGGTACATGCTTGCTCTACTGGGGTTTTTGTGCTTTGTGGAAGTTGTTACTCCCTTCCATCAGCTCTGTGGATTGGCAGTGTCCACCCTATGCCAGGACCAACACTGCATTCCGGGAGCACTGAGCATGGTTTATTTTATAAGTACAAACTGGGCAGTCATCCAAATCTTATGCATAGTTCATTCGGATGCTATTTATCTCAGACTTTTAAATTAATATTTCCAAGTCTGGGGCCACTGTGAGGGAGTAACGTGACTTTAATAAGAAATAAAACAGGATGGGAGACAGGACTGAAAGCTGTGATTTGAAAGCATGGGGCCTTTAATGCTTCCGTATTGGAGCTCATACGCCCCCTGGAGGATATTATGAGTAAGTGATGTCTTTTCTGGGAAATTTTCCTGGTGATCTTGAGCTTCTAGATGAGATCAGGGTTCTTGGGACAGGAGCCTATTTCTTGCTTTGCCTTCCAAGTAAGGATTCAGAATGAGGACAACACTTGGAGGCACACAGCTACCTCCTGCCAGACACCAACTCTGGTTTTGCCTGTTCTTGAAACTGTAGTGTCCAGAAATTCAAGAAAAATCTGCATTCCCCTTGTGGCATTTTTAGTCTCACAGTAGACACACTCATCCCTATTATGCCCATCTGTTATCCTCACACTCTGATGCTCCAGAATGGACAGTCTGTATTAATCCACTAATTGCTTCCAACTGCTCATCTTCTGATCTCATGGGCTAGGGTGACCTCATTCCGAGGTAGTGAGTCTTGGACCTATTTTATTATGTCATCCTGGAATCTCCAGATTCCATATTGTATTGCCTTGTGACATCATTATTTGACATGTTAGCAAACTTTATCCATATAATGTTAATTCAGTGGTTTTTGGCTATGATTATACTGCTTCTTGTCATCACCAGAAACTTAGAATATTTTAATAACCATTAAGGAATCTACTGAAGAGTTAAAATCCAACATTTGATATCTCATTTCTCTTTGGTTACTCATTTTCTGCATGTTTTTTCCTTACTGGGGATGAATAGTCCTAAAAGTCAATAGGCCAGAAATCTAGCACTGAGACCTATTCCCAGCTCTCTTTTCATACATTGACAAATTAATCAGCATATGTGTCTGTGATTGCTGACACATAATCTTGTGAAGGTATTTTAAACAAATATTTTGTGTCAAACATGACCGCAGTTATAGGACATGTGCTCTTTGTATGAATGTTGAAATAGAAAAGCAACAAGGGTCTGCTCGTGAGCTTCCTGAGGATGGGATTCAGGAGGGACGTGGCAACATGGAGAGATCACAGAGGAGCTTCAAGACATACTGAAGATGACACCTGTGCTCACTACTGAGGCTGTATGTGTGGCTCTGCAAGTGTCCACGTGTGTTAATATTTCTCTGGTGCATACTTTATTTATCAGCAGCTTATGGGTATAAGTCACAGGTTAGAAATATCTAACTATAGAAAAAGAGTGAGAGTGTTAATGACAGTTGAAAATAAGAGATTCATTAGGAGGCATCCACATACATAAACACTTTTTTTCAGCAAACAGCAGAATGCAGCAAATTCAAACATGTTCTCCCTACAGAAAGAGAATAATTTGTTTACAGCTTAAAAGAGCACAGGCCCAGACAATGGGGAGGACATTTACAAAACAGCAGGTCTCCTGTAGGAAAAGAAGCTGTTTCTGACACTTTCATAACTTTCATAAAGCAGATAAACTGAATAGAAATGAATTTTTTGTGAAGAGGAGAAATAAAAGGACATGAAGAGATAGAGACACCAAGACATTATCTCATAGTGACTTCTCATATCATCTTGAATGAAATCACTGTTCCCAAACTACCTCACTACAGTCACATCCAAGGTGGGCACAGGCTTGTGTGAGGTTTTCAAGCACAGAGCCCTCGATATAGCAGGAGGCCATGCAAATAGGGCCTCCCTGTGCTGATGAAAACCAGGCCAGCCCTCACCCTGCAGCTCCGCAGAGGAGCCCAGCCCTGGATGTCCAGCTGTTCCCTCTTGGTGATCAGGACTGAGTACAGTTGGTTCACCATTGAGCTGGCCCTGAGCTGGGTTTTCCTGTTTGCAATTTTCGAAGGTAAATTACTTACAACAAAAGATGCTGAGGACATCAGTGGAAATGTGTGGGTTATACAGTGGACCGAAGTGACAGATTGCTGAGCAGGATGTCTCTGTGTTTGCAGATATCTTTTATAAGGAGCAGCTGGTGGGAGTCCGGCGGAGGCTTGGTGCCTCCTGGGAGGTCACTGAGACTCTCTGTGTGGCTTTGGGATTCAGCTTCAGTAGCTATGGCATGTACTGGCTCCACCAGGCTCCAGGGAAGGGGCTGGAGTGTATCTCAGCTATCAGTAGCGATGGTAGTAACATATACTACACAGACTCCGTGAAGAGTCGATTCATCATCTCCAGGGACAATGACAAGAACACGCTGTATCAGCAGATGAGCAGCCTGAGACCCGAGGACACGGCTGTATATTACTACATAGCAGACACAGTGAGGGCAACCTCAGTGGGAATCTGTCACAAATCCCCATGCAGGACCTTAGCGACCTACAGGGGGCGCTCAAGTCACATAACACAGAATCTACCATAAAAGAACATGTATTTAAACACATTATTATGTTAGATTAGCATTATGACATTTTTCAAAAAATGATACCGTGGAATAATATAAACAAGAAAGAAACAAATTTTAAAATCCATACTGCATAAAATGAAAACTGAAACCCAGAATAATTGATTCATTGTCTAACTAAAGCCCACAAAAGAAAGAAATCCAGTATAACAAAATAATGTAATATAGTTTGCTATTGTCCGTTATTGAAAGTGTGTATTTTGCATTTTGCATCCTTTGCTCAAAGAGAAGAAAATATTTTGGAGTTTTTTTATAATATACCATAAAGCAAGGTAGTAAAATACAATATAAACTTGTAAGAATGTCTATAAATACATCATCATACATGTCTCTTACAGATAATATGTTGGACAAATAGACAAAAGTATTCATCAGATGTATGATTACATACAAGTCACCTTTCCACCTACTCACATTGAAAAATTACATAATGTCCGAAAAGTATCTTAAAACTACACTTTTTAGTAAGAGTTTAATTCAATATAAACCATGACACTAAGTACCAAGGCGCTCAGAGATTTCAATAATTAAGTTCTTTCAGTTGATCAAAACTTCCTTCAACTAGCTTTTCTCAAGTATGTTCTAAGCCAATGTTACTGATACATGTCACACATTAATATTTACTTTCTTTCCCCTAAAAGGTCATTGAAAAATATCTAAAAATGTCTGTGTACAGCAAAGTTGAGATGACATGTTTTTATCACTTCAAGTGTTTCAATGTTTAAAATTTATTCAAAGAAATAAACAGCATAAAAATAAAAATATTTCTGTGTCTGCAGGTGTCCAGTGTGGGGTGTAGCTGGTGCAGTCCAGGAGGGCAGGCTCGGTGCAGCCAGGGGCATCCCTGAGACTCTCCTGTGCAGACCCTGGACTCATCTTCTGTGACTTCTGGATGAACAGGGCCTACCAGCTACAAGGATGGGGCTTCCAACATTCACTGTGGGGTTGACACACATTATGCCGACCCTGTAAAGGGCTGACTCACCATCTCCAGAGACAGGGCCAAGGGCCCTCCACATCTACAGATGAACAGCCATAGATCTGGGGACACGGTCATATGTTACCATGCAAGAGACACAGTGTGGGGACATCATTGTGAGCCCAGACACAAAGCTTCGTACAGGGGCACTGAAGACCAGCAGGCAGCAGGCAGATCACAGAGAGAGCACAGGGTCTACATCAAGAGAAGATTTAGAAGAAGGTGAAAGGCGGAATCCTGTAAGGATCTGGAACTTGTACATATAATGCTTATCCCCAGATACTCCAATTTCATGTATCTGTCTTACCTCACAATTCTCTCAGTTAGACAAGATTATTTGTCAAGAATTTATCCTTCTTTATAGCTGTGTACTAATCAATGGTGTACAAATACTATATTTTCTTTATCCATTCGTATGTTTATGGTATAATGGCTGCTTCCAGGATTTAGCTCTGACTAATTGTGTTGCCATACACATTGCTATTCACGCAATGCTGTAGTTTGATGTTTTAGCTCTTTGATAGAGATGTGCAAAATGGGAATAGCTAGATCCTATGGAATTTCTAAATTCAGTGCTTTGAAGGATATCCATACTGATTTTTAAAAATTTGGGCTAGTTTCCATCCACAGCAACAGTGTAGCAGGATTCATGGGAAGGAAATTTAATGTGAAGAAGCATAAGAATGGTCATGAGCTGCCTGGTGACAGGATGTGGGAGGGAAATAGGAAGGGATGGATTGCAGAGCAGGCTCAGGACACACTGAGAATGACACGTGTGCCCCCTGTTTGGGGTGCATGTCACTGTGCAAGTGTCCATGTGTATTAATACTTCTCAGGGGCACACATTATATATGGGCCATTTACAACTTAACTCTGGTGAAAATTTTACAGATAAACAACAGGTGAGAACTGAAGAAGAGTGAGAGAGATAACAACAGTCAACAAAAAAAGAGCCACTAACAGGCACCAACATGATCACCATTCGTTTCCTCCAGCAAGCAGGGGAATACAGCAAAGTCACATGAGTTCTCACCACAGGGAGAGGGGATGTGAACCTCAGGAGGTGCATACCTGTGTCTATGAGCTCGATCAGCAAGCAGTTTGTTCACAACTTAGGAGAGCATAGCTCCAGACAGTGAGCATAACTTTATAAGACATGGGATCCTATGGAGATAATACAACAATTGATGACATTTTTATCATTTTACATGATCACAAAGTAAGCAGCATCAATTAAAAAGCCGTGATCTGTTACATGCACAAAAGTGAAATGAGGTTAAGTGTTACACACAGAGCGAGACTCTATCACATAATGGTTGTTAATGCTACCACTGTTCCTAAACTTCCTCAGGACACTCACAGCTGCTATGTGCCATGCACTCTCAGAGATATTCAACCCCAGAGCTCTCTGTATAGCAGGAGGCCATGCAAATAGGGCATCTCTGTGCTGATGAAAACCAGCCGAGCCCTCACCCTGCAGCTCTGCAGTGGAGCCCAGCCCTGGATGCCCAGCTGTTCCCACTCAGTGATCAGCACTGAGCACAGAGGGCTCACCATGGAATTCACAGTGAGCCGGTGAAAAGTGAGCTTCTTGCTGTTGTAAAAAGTAACTCATAAAACAACAGGAGATACTGAGTGTGTGAGTGGACATGGATGGGAAAAACAGTCGACTTCAGTGATAGTTTCCTGAGCATAATGTCTCTCTCTTTGCAGGTGTCCAGGGTGAGGTGCAGCTGTTGTGCCGGGACCCAAAGCAGCTCCCGAGGTTCTTGAGGTTAAGCACCAGCCAGAGGAAGAGAAAAATAAAGAAAAGACAAAGCTGGGGTCAGGTGGAGCCCTTATCCTTCTGATAGGAGGAAAGGAACTGCTCAACCAGGATAGCATATTTATCTATACCCTCCAACGAAGAGTATCAATTCGAATACCAGTGCCTAGAAACTTGTTCCCCTGGCAGGCCTAGGCCTTCTGCCTTCTCAGTTCTGGAACAACTTGTTTACATAGTCTGTTTTGGTTTCTCTGCTTTTTCTGGGCTGGACTTACTTGAGGTCCAAGCATGTGATCAATCTCCAGCTTCAACAGCTTGGCTCCCAACACTGGTAGAGTCCAGGGGATGCTTGGTGCAGCTTGGCAGATCCCTGAGACTCTCCTGCATGGCCCTAGGATTCACCTTCAGTGAGTAATGGATGAATTGGATCCACTAGGCTCTAAAGAAAGGGCTGGAGAGGATCTCGGACATCAATGGTGATAGTAGTAATATTAACTACGTAGACTCCATGAAGGGCTGATTCTCCATCTCCAGGGACAACGGCAAAACAGGCTGTATCTGCAGATAAGCAGCCTGAGACCCAAGCACATGGTCTTGTATTACTGTGCTACAGCCACAGTAAAAAAATGTCACTGTGAGCCCAGACACAAACCTCCCTGCAGGGGGTGATGGGGATCCACGAAGCAGAGGCCAGAGCCCCAGTAGCAGGTGCAGAGTAGGAAGCAGAGGGTTGAGGGTTTCCTGTAGACCTCTGGGGTTTCCTCTGTGTCTTATCATCACATAACCAGAAGGGAACCAAATACAAAGACTTTGGATGACTTATGAAGTATTCAATATACAACTTTAGTTATACATGTATTTCTTTTCTTTTTTTGATTTTTATCTTATGAATTTTCTTTAAAAGCCCCTAACGTGAAAGTAACTTGTACATGTTAGAAGTTTCCTTTGAATATCAAATCGTTATTATCTACAATGAAGTTATTTTCCTTATCATGAGGAGTGGTTGTCTATTGCCAGAATAAATGTTTGTGATTAGGAAATCAAATCCTTCTCATCCCTCTGCACAGGGTTTGAGACCTTGCAGTTCTCTCCTCTCCTTGGCCCCCTCAGGAGACCTGGTGTTCAGGCTCAGCCCTAGCACAGTGAGGAGCACTAGGCTCCGGGGAGGAGGAAGTGGCCAGCTGGACTGGACTCAGGGCTGTGTCCAGGGACCTCATTGAACTCTTTTTGAAAATACTATCTGGCCGGAATTTTATTTACATAATTTAGAAATTAGGAATTTATAAAATATACGTTACCACTCTTCTTTGGTTTCCTTTCCTTCATCTATGCCTCTGTTTCTGTGTGTGTGTCTCTCTCTTTTTCTCTGGAATGCATATGCATAGATTTCAAGCTATACATCAGCATAATAGTATATAATATGAAGATAAATTGATACTGTGTCATAATATTCATTTTACTTTCTAAACATTCTCAAATCTATGCCTTTCTCCTTTTTTATTTTATGTACGTTCATTCTGCATTCATTAGTCACATATCTCTTCCTAGTTTTTTATAAAATAGTCAGATATATATCTATGCTTAATGACATACATAATCCTCATTAGTATGGTGTTCTGTCATCTGAACAGAAGGAAATTATTTGAAACACCAATCCCCACACATGCAGGTGTCCTGAGGGCAGAGCTGAGGTGAGCTCTTCACACGTGGCTGTTACACATATCCATCATGTGGCTGTGGCCTCATGGGCCCTGTCATCCTGGGAAGCGAAGTCACCACCACCTCCTCACCCAGATATGCACCTCACCTTGGCTAATATCATCACTGCCTCACCTTGGTTTCAAGAATGATAATTCTTCTTTCTAATGGCGTTCGATATGCACCTTTTGATTCAAGCCCAGCTGAGAACACCTTCCCGAACATGCTCTAATTGGTATGAAATATTTACTGTTAGATTCAGATCTTATACAATGTTTATCCGACAGTCCATTAGACTAACACTAAAGATTGTGATAAACCAAGGCATGGAATTATGACATTTTAAAATATGATGTTTTAAAACTAATTTGGCACACATTAGAAAAGTCATCAAATTTGTTCCCAGGGTCAGATTAAGCTCATTAGCTTCAAGGTAACATGGCACAGATAATAAATTTAAGCCATGGACTCAGTTGTCTACCCTATCTTTGCATACTGCCATGTGACTGACTCACATACATA
The DNA here is from genome assembly GCA_004027295.1 of Dolichotis patagonum. NCBI lineage: Eukaryota > Metazoa > Chordata > Mammalia > Rodentia > Caviidae > Dolichotis > Dolichotis patagonum. The sequence continues at coordinate 83,261 of PVJX010005309.1, forward strand.
GACTTTTATTAAGAGAAATGAGCTGATTTTATTGGACTAAATGTTCATGAAAAAACAAGGCTCTTTCCCTTCTGTTTCTTGGGAAGCACCAGAAAAATTCATTTAATGAAAGGCAAGATTTCTTCTTTATCTTTCGTTTAATAACATTCAAAATAATAAAATTTTACATTTCCAAATGTCTATATATTTTTTCTGGACCAGCACTCTTGTTTAATAAAAATATCTTCTGTTCATCCATTTGTTTCTATACACTCCACTTTACCTAATGTTTCTGTCCATGTATGCAGCCCAGGAGCACACATAAAAGGAGGTGAAAGATAAGTTTCCTGTAAATATAGGGGATTTCTTCATACAATACTTATCCCAGACATTCCGATTTCATGTCTTTCCTTACCCCTGAAGTCTCAGCTAGAGAAGTTGATTTTTAATAGGAGATCTCATTCTCAAAGTACTCAAATTATCACTCATGTTAAAAAACATTCTTCTTTGACTTTGTATCCAGCTACACTGCTAAAATTGTTTATTGCCTCTAATAGTCTTTTAATGGAGTTTTTTGGGTCTTCTATATAGACTATCATGTCATCTGCAAATAGTGATAATTTAACTTCTCTCTTTCCTATCTTTATTCCTTTTATTTCTCTCTCTTGTCTGATTGCCCTGGCTAGTGTTTCCAGAACTATGTTGAATAGGAGTGGCGATAGTGGACATCGTTGTTTTGTTCCTCATTTTAAAGTGAAAGCTTTCAGATTTTGTCCATTTAGTATAATATTGGCTGTTGGTTTGTCATAGATGGCCTTTATAAGATTGAGGTAGACACTGTGTATTTTGAGTTTCGGAAGGGTTTTTATCATGAACATGTTTTGGATCTTATCAAAAGATTTTTCTGCATCTATTGAGATGGCCATGTGGCTTTTGTCTTTGGCTCTGTTGATGTGGTGTATAACATTTATTGATTTGCATATTTTAAACCATCTCTACATTCCTGGAATGAACCCCACTTGGTCATGATGTAAAATCTTCTTGATGATTTGTTGTATTCTATTTGCTAGTATTTTATTGAGAATCTTTGGGTCTATGTTCATTAATGAGATTGGCCCATAGTTCTCCTTTTTGGTTGGGTCTTTGTCTGGTTTCACTATCAGAGTAATACTTGCCTCCAGGAATGAAGTAAGGAGGACTGCTTTCTTTTCAGTTTCATTGAGGAGTTTAAGGAGTATTGGCATCAAGTCATCTCTAAATTTTTTAGAGGATTCAGCTGTGAATCCATTAGGACCTGGGCTTTTCTTTGTTGGTAAGAATTTTGTTATGTTTTCAATTTCAGTAGCTGATATTGGGGTATTAAAAATTGCTATATCTTCTTGGTTGAACATGTGTAGTTCATATGCTTCCAGAAATCTGTCCATTTCCTCTGTGTTTTCCTCTCTATATGCGTAGAGATTTTCAAAGTAGGTATTCATGATCTTTTGAATTTCCATGAGATCTGTGGTAATTTCCCCTCATTCAGTCCATATTGCATCAATTTGAGTTTTTTTCTTTCTTTTCTTTATAAGGATAAGTAGAGGTTTGTCAATTTTGTTTATTCTGTCAAAAAACAGCTTTTTGATTCATTAATTCTTTGTATTGTTTTTTAGTTTCAATTGCATTGATTTCTGCTCTAATCTTTACAATTTCCTCTCTTCTTTGAGCTTTAAGTTTAACTTGCTCTTCTTTTTCTAGAAACTTGGGATGAAGCATTAGATTTTTTATTTTTGCTCATTCTGTTTTCTTGATATGACAATTTATTGCTATATGTTTGCTCTTAAGACTGCTTTCATTGCATCCCACAGATTGGTCATTTGAGAAATGCAAATTAAAACAACATTAAGATTTCATCTCATTCCTGAAAGAATAGCTGCCATCAAGAAATCAGCTGATAACAAATGTTGGCCAGGCTGCAGGGAAAAAGGAACACTGCTCCACTGTTGGTGGTCGTGTAGACTGGTACAACCACTATGGAAATCAGTATGGAGACTTCTCAGAAGACTAAGACTGTAAGTTCCATTCAACCCAGCTATTCCCATCCTGGGTATTTTCCCAGAGAAACTGAAAATTTCATATCACAGGCATATATGTGCACCCATGTTCATAGCAGTGCGGTTTGTGATAGCTAAATCTTGGAAACAACCAAAATGCCAATCAACTGCAGAGTGGATGAAAAAGATGTGATATTTTTACACAATGAATGATTACTCAGCTATAAAAACGATGATCTTGAGGCCTTCATATGGAAATGGAGACAACCTGAGACTATCCTTATTCGTGAAATAAATAAGAATCATATTTCTAAACATCACATTGTTTCTCTAGTGTAAAAAGTAAGAAGAACTGTAGGAGTAATAAAATCCAAAATGTGTAATTGCTACTGTATAAAACAGAGGAAAAGAAAGTGCTCTAAAGGATATAACTGCATGTATATTTAAGTGTGTAAGATAGATGACCAGCAACCACAACCGCAAACTCAAACAAGCACCTTATCATTGATAAAGGGGCCAAACATGCTCGCTGGAAGAATGACAGTCTCTTTAACAAATGGTGCTGGAAAAATTGCCTGTCCATATGCAGAAGACTAAAACTAGACCTATGTCTATCACCATACACTAAACTAAAATCTAAATACACTAAACTAAAATCTAAATGCATCAAAGATCTAAATATTAAAACAGAAACAATAAAACTGCTGGAAGAAAAAGTAGGTTAAAAACCTCAAAGATATAGGGGTAGAAAGAGAATTCATGAACAAGAACCAAAGTACACAGGAAATACTTCCCAGAATCAATAACTGGGACCACATCTTATTAAAGAGTTTCTGCATGTCAAAAGAGGTTTCCAGCAGAGTGAAAAGAAAACCGACAAATTGGGAAAAAATCTTCATGGACAGCTCCTCAGACAAAGGACTTCTGTCTAGAACTTATAAAGAATTTAAAAAATTCAGACCGTCGAACTTCAAAGACCCAATCCAAAAATGGGCATCTGCAATGAATACACAGTTCCCAGATGAAGAAATATGAATGGCAAATAAATACATGAAAAAATGTTCATCATCATTAGTCATGAGAGAAATGCAAATTAAAACCACACTGAGATTCCATCTCACTCCAGAAAGAATGGCCAAGATAGAAAACACTACCAACAACAAGTGTTGGAGAGGCTGTGGGGAAAAAGGAACTCTTCTACACTGTTGGTGGAAGTGTAGACTGGTG